>SJYV01023787.1:206126-228822 GCA_006410875.1 Neotragus pygmaeus
CTTGCGCCCTGTATTCTTGCCTGGAGGATTCCATGGACAGAGGAGCCTGGAAGGCTACAGTCCATGGGGTGCAAGAGTCGGACACCACTTAGTGACTAACCTACAACAACTGTACCAATTTTTGACTGGTATTTACATGGAATATATTTTTCACTCCTTTCACTTTCAATTTTTATATGTTGTATTTCAAATGTGTTTCCTGTGTGCAGTTGGGTGTTTTTTCATACAGTAAGACAGTATTTATCGTTTAACTGTTACAGCATTTAATCCATAATCCAGTCTCATATATTGTACCTAATCATATTGAAGTGAAAGTTGCTCAGTTGTGTCCGACTTTTTGCGACCCCACCAACTATACAGTCCATGGAATTCTCCAGGCCAGAATACTGGAGTGGATAGCCATTCCCTTCTCCAGGGCATCATCCCAACCCAGAGATGGAGCCCAGGTCTACCCATATGGCAGGCGGATTATTTACCAGCTGAGCCACTAAGGATATCATTGGAATTTAACTCTACCTTCCAGCATTGTGCTTGCTATTGTGCTTTCAATATTTGTCTTGCCAGTTCCACATTTCTTTTTCTCATCTTCCTACCTTTTTCCAAATTGATTATTTTCATATTTCCATTTTGGTTTTCTATCTGTGGATGGAAGGTATATATTTATTTTTATTATTTTTATAGTAGTTATCCTAGACATGCACTGTCCAATATGGTAGCTGTATGTGGTTATTGAGTATTTGAAATGTGGCTGGTCTGAACTGAGATGTGCCATAAGTGGGATTTTTAAGACTTTAGTATGAAAAACAAGAATGTAAAATATCTCAACAATGTTTTATATTGATCATCACATTAAAATAATGTTTCAGATATTTTGGGTTAAAAAAATGTAGTATTAAAATTAATTTAACCTACTTCTATTTTATGAGGCTAACAGAAAATTTAGTTTTAAGAGGCTTGCACTGGCTTTCATTAGATAGCACAGCTCTAAAGTTTACAATATGCATCCTTGATTTATCAAATTCTCATGGTAAATGGCACATTACCCTTGAGAGCAAGTCAATGACCTTAGAACACTAACTTCATTCCCTCCATCCAGACTTACACAGTCTAGTCTCATGAGTTTTTATTTGAATCTTACAGTCAATATTCATTTAGGATTTCTTACCACTTTTGTTGCTCTTCATTCCTTTCTACTTCAGAATCACTTTTATTCTATCTGAAATACATCTTTCAGTATTTCTTTTAGTGGTGGTCTGATAAGTGAATTCTCTTGGGTTTTGTTTGCCAATGTTTATTCAACTTCAAAGGGTACCGTAAGGGGTATATAATTCTTGATTAGCTGTTATTTTCTTCAGTATTCTATATGGTCTTATGGTTTTCTTTTTTGTTGAGAAGTCAGCTATAGGAATTTCTACTGTTCTTTCTAAAATAATACGAATTTTCTGGCAGCACTTAAGTTTTTTTTTCAGCCATCTCATTCCAATGTGCAATTCTCTTTTTTTTTATTCTGGGTTTTGCCAAGAGAACGCACTGGTCATAGCAAACACCCTCTTCCATCAACACAAGAGAAGACTCTACACATGGACATCACCAGGTGGTCAACACTGAAATCAGATTGATTATATTCTTTGCAGCCAAAGATGGAGAAGCTCTATATAGTCAGCAAAAACAAGACCCGGAGCTGACTGTGACTCAGATCGTGAACTCCTTATTGCCAAATTCAGACTTAAATTGAAGAAAGTAGGGAAAACCACTAGACCATTAAGTATGGCCTAACTCAAATTCTTTATGATTATACAGTGGAAGTGACAAATAGATTCAAGGGATTAGATCTAATAGAGTGACTGAAGAACTATGGACCAAGGTTCGTGACACTGTACAGGAGGCAGTGATCAAGACCATCCTTAAGAAAAAGAAATGCAAAAAAGGCAAAATAGTTGTCTGAGGAGGCCTTACAAATAGCTGAGAAAAAAAAAAAGATGAAAAAGGCAAAGGAGAAAAGGAAAGATAAATCCATTTGAATGCAGAGCTCCAAAGAATAGCAAGGAGAGATAAAAAGCCTTTCTGAGTGATCAATGCAAAGAAAGAGGAAAACAACAGAATGGGAAAGACTATAGAGATCTCTTCAAGAAAATTAGAGATATCAAAGGAACATGTTATGCAAAGATGGGCTCAACAAAGGACAAAAATCATATGGACCTAACAGAAGCAGAAGACTTTAAGAAGAGGTGGCAAGAATACATAGAACCATACAAAAAAATGATCTTGATGACTCAGATAACCACGATGGTGTGATCACTCACCTAGAGCCAGATATAGTGGAATGTGAAGTCATGTGGGCCTTAGGAAGCATCACTACAAACAAAGTTAGTGGAGATGATGACATTCTAGTTGAGCTATTTCAAATCCTGAAAGATGACGCTGTGAAAGTGCTACACTCAATATGCCAGCAAATTTGGAAAACTCAGCAGTGGCCACGGGACTGGAAAAAGTCAGTTTTCATTCCAATCCCAAAGAAAGGCAATGCCAAAGAATGCTCAAACTACCACACAATTACACTCATTCACACGCAAGTAATGCTCAAAATTCTCCAAGCCAGGTTTCATCAGCACGTGAACCGTGAACTTCCAGATGTTCAAGCTGGATTTAGAAAAGGCAGAAGAAACAGAGATCAAATTCCCAACATCTGCTAGATCATAGAAAAAACAAGAGTTNCACACGCAAGTAATGCTCAAAATTCTCCAAGCCAGGTTTCATCAGCACGTGAACCGTGAACTTCCAGATGTTCAAGCTGGATTTAGAAAAGGCAGAAGAAACAGAGATCAAATTCCCAACATCTGCTAGATCATAGAAAAAACAAGAGTTCCAGAAAAACATCTACTTCTGCTACACCAGTGGCTCAGATGGTAAAGCGTCTGTATACAATGCAGGAGACCTGGGTTCGATCCCTGGGTCAGGAAGTTCCCTGGAGAAGGAAAAGGCAACCCACTCCAGTATTCTTGCCTAGAAAAATCCCATGGATGGAGGAGCCTGGTGTCCATGGGGTCACAAAGAGTCAGACACGACTGAGCGACTTCACTTTCACTTTCACTTTCTGCTACACCAAAGCCTTTGACTATGCAGATCACAACAAACTATGGAAAATTCTTAAAGGGACAGGAATACCAGACTATCTGACCTGCCTCTGAGAAACCTGTATGCAGGTCAAGAAGCAAAAGTAATAACTGGACATGGAACAACAGACTGGTTCCAAATCAGGAAAAGAGTACATCAAGGTTACATACTGTACAGGTTACACCTGCTTATTTAAATTACATGCAGAGTACATCATGCAAAATGCCAGGCTGGATGAAGCACAAGCTGGAATCAAGATTGCTGGAAGAAATATCAATAACCTCAGGTATCCAGATGACACTATCCTTATGGCAGAAAGTGAAGAACTAAAGAGCCTCTTGTTGAAAGTGAAAGAGTGAAAAAGTTGGCTTAAAACTCAACATTCAGGAAACTAAGATCATGGCATCTGGTCCCATCACTTCATGGCAAGTAGATAGGGGGAAAAATGTAAACAGTCAGAGACTTTTTATTTTGGGGGGGCTCCAAAATCACTGCAGATGGTGATGCGGCCATGAAATTAAAAGACGGTTGCTCCTTGGAAGGAAAGGTATGACCAACCTAGACAGCATATTAAAAAGCAGAGACATTACTTTGCCAACAAAGGTCTGTCTAGTCAAACCTATGGTTTTTCCAGTAGTCATGTATGGATGTGAGAGTTGGACTATTAAAAAAAACTGAGCACTGAAGAATCGATGCTTTGAACTGTGATGTTAGAGAAGACTCTTGAGAGTCCCTTGGACTGCAAGGATATCCAACCAGTCCATCCTAAAGGATATCAGTCTTGGGTGTTCATTGGAAGGACTGATGCTGAAGCTGACACTCCAAGACTTTGGCCACCTGATGCGAAGAAAAATAAGACCCTGAGGCTGAGAAAGATTGAAGGCAGGAGAAGGAGACAACAGCAGATTGGTTGGATGACATCACTGCCTCTATAGACATGAGTTTGAGTAAGCTCTGGGAGCTGGTGATGGACAGGGAAGCCTGGATTGCTGCAGTCCATAGGGTCACAAAGAGTCAGGCACGACTGAGTGACTGAACTCAACTGAACTGGGCTTCTTAAATCTCTGAATTGGTATCTTTCATCAATTTTTGAAAATTCTCAGCAATTGTCTTCTCAAATATTCCTTTAACCCCATATCCTCTCTCTTCTCTCCTGGTGTTCAATTAACATAAAACTGCTGTTACCTTTTTAGTTTTTAAAAAATTTCTTCCTCTTTTTCATTATGTTTTCTTCTGACATATTTCCAAGATCATAAGTTCAGTCTTCCTCAGGATCTAAACTGTTATTAAGCCCATTTATTTAGTTTTTAACTCAGGATTATACATTTCCAGTTGAGAATTTCTTAGTTCTTTTCCAGATATTTTATTTCAATTTTCATAGTTCCAAGTTCTCTACTAAAATAGTCAACCCTGTCTCTCATCCTCCAAGAAAATCATAAACTGTCATCTAAAGTCTCTGTCCATACAAACTACTAGATATAAAACAGATAAATAACAAGGTCCTACTGTAAATAGCACAGAGAGCTATATTCAGTATCTTATAATAAAATATAATGGAAAAATCTGAAAGAGTATGCATATGAATAATTGAAACACTTTGCAATATACCAGAAACTAATATAATATTAACTATACTTCTATTAAATAATGAAAAATAGTTCCTATCTAATAATAATTACAATAAATGAAGCTCTGATGATTGTTTCTCTTACTGCTTCTCATTCATGTTGTCCAGTTTCCCTGTAATGCTGGTCATCTATAAGCTGAATGTGATATTTAACTAACTCCTTATGCAAAATTCTTGAAGCCTAAGAAACAAATCCTCCAGAGACTTTCATTTGCTTCTGCCATTTGGCTGGGGGTACTAGACTAACCCAGGGACTGACATTTTTTTCTGGCCCTCAGGACTCAAAAGTATGATTCACCTTGTTACAGAGCTGATTTCCATGCAACTGACCCTTATTCCCAAGCTACAGCTCTTCAAGTTTTCATCCCAAAGACCAGCAATTTTAAGAGATACCCCACACCTGGTAGGCCCTGAAAGTGAAAGTGTTAGTCACTCAGTTATGTCCTACTCTTTGCAACCCCATGGACTGTAGCACTCCAGGCTACTCTGTCTGTGTAATTCTCCCAGCAAGAACACTGGAGTGAATAGTGATTTCTTTTTCCAAGAGATCTTCCCAATCCAGGGATCAAACCCGGGTCTCCTGCAGTGCAGGCAAATTCTTTACCATCAAGCCACCAGGGAAGCTCAATCTCCATCTTTTGTCCTCTTAGCTCACTAAGACCGTCAAAAATACCACTCAGCCTCTTAACCACTTCTTCAGGATTCATGCCGAAGAAATGACGCTTTTGAACTGTGGTGTTGGAGAAGACTCTTGAGAGTGCCTTGGACTGCAAGGAGATCCAACCAGTCCATTCTGAAGGAGATCAACCCTGGGATTTCTTTGGAAGGAATGATGCTAAAGCTGAAACTCCAGAACTTTGGCCACCTCATGAGAAGAGTTGACTCATTGGAAAAGACTCTGATGCTGGGAGGGATTGGGGGCAGGAGGAGAATGGGACGACAGAGGATGAGATGGCTGGATGGCATCACTGACTCAATGG
Organism: Neotragus pygmaeus; assembly: GCA_006410875.1. Taxonomy (NCBI): domain Eukaryota; kingdom Metazoa; phylum Chordata; class Mammalia; order Artiodactyla; family Bovidae; genus Neotragus; species Neotragus pygmaeus. The sequence goes on from SJYV01023787.1 coordinate 211,848, forward strand.
ACGTGAGTCTGAGTGAACTCCGAGAGATGGTAATGAACAGGGAGGCCTCGCGTGCTGCGATTCATGGGGTCGCCAAGAGTCGGACATGACTGAGTGACTGAAATGAACTGAAATGAACTGAACTGGGGAAATATAACCTCAAGTGTTAGGCTCACTTCTTTGGGTTTTCATCTTCTGCCAGCTTGGACCAGGGGTTCCTTCCTACCTCATTAGATCTTCAATGCCCTTAAAGTAGAATATTTTATTCTTTGTTGTTGTTCAGTCACCCAGTTGTGTCCTACTCTTTGTGACCCCATGGACTGCAACATGCCAGGCCTCCCTATCCCTCAGCATCTCCCAGAGTTTGCTCAAGTTCATGTTCACTGTATTGGTGATGCCATCCAGACATCTCATCCTCTGACACCCTCTTCTGCCCTCAATCTTTCCCAGCATCTCGAACTTTTCCAAAGAGTCATCTGTTCACATCAGATGACCAAAATACTGGAGCTTCAGCATCAGTCCTTCCAGTGAATATTCAGGGTTGATCTCCCTTAAGATTGACTAGTTTAATCTCCTTGCTATCCAAGGGACTTTCAGAAGTCTTCTCCAGCACCAGATTTCGATGGCATCAATTCTCTGGTGTTCTCTGCCTTCTTTATGGTACAGCTCTCACAACCATATGTGACCACTGAGTAGACCATAACCTTGACTATACGGACCTTTGTTGGCAGAGTAACGTCTCTCTGCTTTTCAACACACTGTCTAGGTTTGTCATCACTTTCCTGCCAAGAAGTAATCGTCTTCCGAGTTCATGACTAGTCACCATCCACAGTGATTTAGCAGCCCAAGAAGAGGAAATCTGTCACTACTTCCACCTTCTCCCCTTCTATTTGCTATGCAGCAATGGGTCCAGATGCCATGATCTTAGTTTTTTTAATATTTAGTTAAGCAGGCTCTTTCACTCTCCTTCACCCTTATCAAGAGGTTCTTTAATTCCTCTTTGCTTTCTGCTATTAGAGTGGTATCATTAGCACATGAGACTGTTGATGTTTCTCCCACCTATCTTGATTCCAGCTTTTAACTCATGTAGCCCAGCATTTCTCATGATGTCCTCAGCATATAGGTTAAACNAGCCTTTGACTGTGTGGATCACAACAAACTGGAAAATTCTGAAAGAGATGGGAATACCAGACCACCTGAGCTGCCTCCTGAGAAATCTGTGTGCAGGTCAAGAAGCAACAGTTAGAACTGGATATGGAACAATAGACTGGTTCCAAATCAGGAAAAGAGTATATCAAGGCTGTAAACTGTCACCCTGCTTATTTAACTTATATCCAGAGTGCATCATGCAAAATGCCAGGCTGGATGAAGTACAAGCCGGAAACGAGATTGCTGGGAGAAATATCAATAACCTCACATACGCAGATGGCACCAGGGACCCTTATGGAANACTGTCACCCTGCTTATTTAACTTATATCCAGAGTGCATCATGCAAAATGCCAGGCTGGATGAAGTACAAGCCGGAAACGAGATTGCTGGGAGAAATATCAATAACCTCACATACGCAGATGGCACCAGGGACCCTTATGGAAGAAAGTGAAGAAGAACTAAAGAGCCTCTTGATGAAAGTGAAAGAGTGAAAAAGTTGGCTTAAAACTCAACATTCAGGAAACTAAGATCATGGCATCTGGTCCCATCACTTCCTGGCAATAGATGGGGAAACAGTGAGAGACTTTATTTTTGCGGGTTCCAAGATCAACTGTAGATGGTGACTGCAGCCATGAAATTAAAAGACGCTTGCTCTTTGGAAGGAAATCTATGACCAACCTAGATAGCATATTAAAAAGCAGAGATATTATTTTACCAACAAAGGTCTGTCTAGTCAAAGCTATGGTTTTTCCAGTAGTCATGTATGGATGTGAGAGTTGGNAACTGTGGTGTTGGAGAAGACTCTTGAGAGTGCCTTGGACTGCAAGGAGATCCAACCAGTCCATTCTGAAGGAGATCAACCCTGGGATTTCTTTGGAAGGAATGATGCTAAAGCTGAAACTCCAGAACTTTGGCCACCTCATGAGAAGAGTTGACTCATTGGAAAAGACTCTGATGCTGGGAGGGATTGGGGGCAGGAGGAGAATGGGACGACAGAGGATGAGATGGCTGGATGGCATCACTGACTCAATGGACGTGAGTCTGAGTGAACTCCGAGAGATGGTAATGAACAGGGAGGCCTCGCGTGCTGCGATTCATGGGGTCGCCAAGAGTCGGACATGACTGAGTGACTGAAATGAACTGAAATGAACTGAACTGGGGAAATATAACCTCAAGTGTTAGGCTCACTTCTTTGGGTTTTCATCTTCTGCCAGCTTGGACCAGGGGTTCCTTCCTACCTCATTAGATCTTCAATGCCCTTAAAGTAGAATATTTTATTCTTTGTTGTTGTTCAGTCACCCAGTTGTGTCCTACTCTTTGTGACCCCATGGACTGCAACATGCCAGGCCTCCCTATCCCTCAGCATCTCCCAGAGTTTGCTCAAGTTCATGTTCACTGTATTGGTGATGCCATCCAGACATCTCATCCTCTGACACCCTCTTCTGCCCTCAATCTTTCCCAGCATCTCGAACTTTTCCAAAGAGTCATCTGTTCACATCAGATGACCAAAATACTGGAGCTTCAGCATCAGTCCTTCCAGTGAATATTCAGGGTTGATCTCCCTTAAGATTGACTAGTTTAATCTCCTTGCTATCCAAGGGACTTTCAGAAGTCTTCTCCAGCACCAGATTTCGATGGCATCAATTCTCTGGTGTTCTCTGCCTTCTTTATGGTACAGCTCTCACAACCATATGTGACCACTGAGTAGACCATAACCTTGACTATACGGACCTTTGTTGGCAGAGTAACGTCTCTCTGCTTTTCAACACACTGTCTAGGTTTGTCATCACTTTCCTGCCAAGAAGTAATCGTCTTCCGAGTTCATGACTAGTCACCATCCACAGTGATTTAGCAGCCCAAGAAGAGGAAATCTGTCACTACTTCCACCTTCTCCCCTTCTATTTGCTATGCAGCAATGGGTCCAGATGCCATGATCTTAGTTTTTTTAATATTTAGTTAAGCAGGCTCTTTCACTCTCCTTCACCCTTATCAAGAGGTTCTTTAATTCCTCTTTGCTTTCTGCTATTAGAGTGGTATCATTAGCACATGAGACTGTTGATGTTTCTCCCACCTATCTTGATTCCAGCTTTTAACTCATGTAGCCCAGCATTTCTCATGATGTCCTCAGCATATAGGTTAAACAAACAAGGTGACAGCAAACAGCCCTGTCATACTCCTTTGTAGATCTTAAACCAATCAATTGTTCCATACAGCGTTCTAACTGTTGCTTCTTGACCTGCACACGTTTCTCAGGAGACAGGTAAGATGGTCTAGTATTCTCATCTCTCTAAGAGCTGTCTAGTTTGTCATGATTCACAGTCAAAGGCTTTAACACAGTCAATGAAACAGAGATAGATGTTTTCTGAAATTCCCTTGCTTTCTCTTTAATAAAGCAAATGTTGCCAATTTGACCTCTAGTTTCTCTTCCTTTTCTAAACCCAGCCTGGACATCTGGAAGTTCTTGGTTCACGTAATGCTGAAGCTTAGCATGCAATATTTTAAGCATGACCTTACTACCATGGGAGATAAGTGTGACTGTCTAATGGTTAGCACATTCATTGGTACTATCCTCCTTGGGAATTGGGATGAGGACTGACCATTTCCAGTCCTGTGGCCACTGCTGGGTCTTCCAGATTTGCTGACATAATGAATACAAAACTTTGATGGCATCGTCTTTTAGGGATCTGAATAGTTCTGCTGGAATTTTATTCTTATTTGATTCTAAAGAAGACTGGTCCTAATGATCTAGCTCATCATTACTAGAGGCAGAAGTCCTACTTTGTTTTCTCTCTTTTCATTAATACTTTGCTATTTTTTAATACTTTTTTGATGAGTGCATACAGATGCAATAACTTTATGAGTGCTAATGATCATACCTTCTACCAAAATATAATTAACTCTCGTAGCACTTTTAAATCACTTTAGGTCAAATTCAACTTTATCGGCAATTGACAGTCATAGCTTTCTTTTCTTTACCACCAATACAACAACAAAATTTACAATTTTCACTATTCTCCAAGGATGTATTAAAGTCCTTTTCTTTGCTTTAGTTACCAGATGTCATAGTTACTATTTTGGGAATTTCTTCACTATTGTTTTCTCTTAGTAACAAATGCCATACCTTAAGAAGATGAACCAGGGAAGACACATGACTCAAACCCAACTAGTCTGATATCCAGTTAGAAAACTGCTAATGTACAATAGTATGCAAGTTTCAGCACACTGATTCACAATTTTAAAGGATATATTCCATTTATAGTTATAAATTACAGGCTATATTGTCTGTATTATATTATGTATCCTTATAGCTTATTTATTTTGCACGTAGTGGTCTGTATCTCTTATTCTGATAACCCTCCTCATCTCCTTTTGCTTCTCCCCACTGATAACCATTAGTTTGTTCTCTATATTTGCGACTGTTTTTTGTTATATTCACTGGTCTATTTTACTTTTTAGAATCCACATGTAAGTAATATCATACGGTATTTGTCTCTGTCTGACTTATTTCAAGTTCATCCATGTTGCTACATAAAACAAAATTTCACGTTTTTATGGCTGAGTAATATTCCATTGTATATAAAACACATCTTCATCCATTCATATTTGATGGACACTTAGGTTGCTTCCATACTTTTGGCAATTGTAAAGAATGCTGCTATGAACACTGGGGATGCATGTATCTTTTCAAATATGTGTTTTCAGTTTCATTCAGAAAAAACTGCTGGTCCTATTTTTACTTTTTTGAGAAATTACCTGTTTTCCATAGCAGCCGCACCAATTTGCATTCCTTACAACAGCGTAGGTTCCCTTTTCTCCATATCCTTGTGAGTATGTTATTCATGTTTTTTTAAATTAATTTTTATTAGAGTACAATTGATTTACTATTTGTGTTCTTTTTGATGACAGCCATTCTGACAAGTGTGAGATGACTGTGATTTTATTTTGCATTTCTCTGATAATTAACGTGCCTCTTAGCAATTTGTATATCTTCTTTGGAAAAGTGTTTATGCAGACCTTCTGTACACTTTTTAATTAGGTCTCTTTTTTTTTATGTTGAGCTGTATGAGCTGTTTATGTATTTTGGATATTAACCCCTTGCTGGTCAGATCGTGTGCAAATATTTTCTCCCATTCCATAGGTAGTCTTATTTTGTCAATAGTTTCTTTCACTATGCAAATGCTTTCTGGTTTAACTAGGTCTCATTTGTTTATTTCTTTTGCTTAGGCAACAGATCAAAAAAATATTGATACTATTTACATCAAAGAGTGTTTTGTCTATGTTTTCTTCTAGGAAGTATTGGTCTTACATTTAGATCTTTAATTCATTTTGAGCTTATTTTAATAAATATATGGTGTTAGAAACTGTTCTAATCTCATTCTTTGACATGTAAGCTGACCAGTTTTCCCAACATCACTTATTAAAGAGACTCTTTTCTCCACTGTGTATACTTGCCTCCTCTGTCATAGACTAACTGACCAACATGCATGAGTTTATTTCTGAGCTTTCTGTTCTGTTCCATTATCTAAATGTCTCTTTTTATGCCAATACTATACTGTTTTGGTTCCTGTAGTTTTATAGTATTCTGAAGTCAGGAAGCTTGATCCCTCCAGTTCTGTTCTTTCTCAAGATTTCTTTTGCTAATTAGGGTCTTTTGTGTTTCCAAACAAATTTTAGAATTATTCATTCTAGTTCTATGGAAAAACACCCTTGGTGTTTTGATAGGGATTGCAATAAATCTATAGGCTTCTTTGGATGGTACAGCCATTTTAACAATATTAATTCTTCCAAACCATGAACACGGTATATCTTTTTGTCTGTTTATTTAATCTTCAATTTCTTTCATCAGTGTTACTGTCAAGGCTTTTTTACTGTATTCAATTTAGATATTTTAAAATGAAGTAACTATATATTTTTAATTTCCATAGTATCTTGATAATTTGGACTATTTTATTCACATCATGATTTACCAGTTTTAAAGAAACAAACTACTTTATGTGTTACTAAAAAACAAGGCAATTATTTTCTAAACTTCTATTTCTTACAGTTCTTAATAGAGACTTAGGATACTTATATTGATGCTTTTTTTATAATAACCATTTTCAAAGACTCTCAAATGGATTTTTTTTTTTCTGCTTTTCCATCCTGGAATGATTCATTCAGCTCTAGTATGGGAAAGGGCAAGCATATTGCCCTTGCTTTTCTCTCAACGTCCAAGAGAAAAAGTAGCAGAAACTCCCCTACATGCTGAAGCTAAAAGAACAACCTGATATTTAATACTTTCCTATGATACTCTAAATACAAAGAAATCAAATAGCTGAGGGATTGAGAAGTTGCTGCATGTAACTCAAAAGATAAGGAGAATGGTATAAGGTTTCTACTCCAAAAACTAGAAAATACTATTGAAAAAAATTAAATAACTAAATACCCCAAATTCATGGATTAAATATTGTTAAGATGACAATGCTCCCTAAATTGGTCCATAAACTCAAAGCACTCTCCATTAAAACCCAGCCGGCTTTATGTTGAAAACTGACAAGATGATCCAAAAATTCATACAAAAATTCAAGGGACCGAAAATATTCAAAACAATCTAGGGAAAAAAACAACAAAGTTGGAGAATTTATACTTTCCAATTTCAAAACTTACTACAAACCACAATGATCGATATAGTATGTACTTGCATAAGGATAGAAGTATATATCAATCACATCATCAAAAATTAATTTAAAAAAAGACCACAGACCTAAATATAAGGATTAAAATTCTAAAATCCTTAGGGGAAAAAACAAAGGAGTAAATTTTTGTGATCTTTAATTAGATAATGGTTTCTAAGATACACCAAAAGCACAGCAAAAAGAAAATAATTTGGATTTCACCAAAATTACAACATTTTATGTTATAAAGGATACCATCAAGAAGAGGAAAAAGACAACCTACAAAGGAAGAAAATAGTCTGCAAATCATATATATGATAAGGGTTTTGTATCTAGAATATATAAAGAACTCTTACAACTAAATAATAAGACAACCCAATTTAAAACTGGGACTATATGAATAGCCATTTCTCCAAAGAAGATATACAAATGGCCAAAAAGCAGATGAAAATATGCTCAATATCATTAGGCACTAAGGAAGTACAAATTAAAACCACAAGCAGATACAACTTTATGCTCACTTGGATGCCTATAACCAAAGACAGGTAACAACAAATGTTGGCAAGGAGGAGAAACTGAAATCTTCAAACACTGTTCTTGGGCCAGTAAAACAGTGCAACTACTTTGGAAAATAGTTTGGCAGTTCATCAAAATGGTAAACACAGACTTAACACATGACCCAGCAAAAGGTTATACACCCAAGAAAATGAAAACATCTCCACACAAAACATATACAAGTGCTCATGTGAGCATTACTCAAAATAACCAAAAGGTAGAAACAACTCAAATTTGCATTAACTGATGAGTATAAATAAAATGAGAAATACCCATACAATGTAATCTCAATTGTAAATAAAAAGGAATCAAGTACTGATACATGCTATAACACAAATTTTTTTTTAAATGTGCTAAGTGAAAGACCACATATTGTGTCATTTTCTTTCATATGAAATTTCTAGAATAATAAAATCTAAAGAGACAGTAGATTAGTGATTGTCTAAGGGTGGAGGAAATGGAGCGGGAAGCATTGAAAGGTAAAAAATACATGATTTCTTTTTAAGGTGATAAAAATGTTCTCAAATTGATTGTGGTGATACCTGCACAACTTAGAATTTACCAGAAACCATTTAACTGTATATTTTAAAAGGTTCAACTATACACTAAAGGAATTATATCAGAATAGGAGAAGAGATAAGGAAGTGGGGGTTAACACATTCACTGAAATAATTTTTTTTTTAATCTTCCTTAAAAAGGTCTTTTTACCAGATTTATTTTACCTTAACAACCATCATACCCAGGTTAGTCTAACTCTCAACTGAAACAAGCTTTCTTGCCCACTTGCTTTCTCAGTGTGAATTTCTCTATTCAAAATAAGGTACTGTAAAAGAGCTTTATTTTTTTCAACTGTTATCAATCTTAATATCAATAAATGAAGGCAAGAAGAACGAGTAAGCTTGCTCTGGGACAAATTTGCACCTGCCATCTGTTTCCTATATTAGAAACTTCTTTATCCTCTAATTCAGGGACGTGGCGTAAATAGTTTTACTGGAACCTAGCCACATGCTGATTGTTTATGAATTGTTTATGGCTACTTTCATGTGACAAACGGTATAGCTTGCAAAGCCGATAATATTTATTTATCTTGCCCTTTAATGAAATGTTTGTAGACCAACGCTCTAAATACTGAGGGTTTCATGTCACATTATATTGTTTCCAGGATAGAACACTTGTTATTCATCAATATAATTTCTATATGTAATCATACTACACTACTGTTATTAAAATTTTCTCTCATAACCTAGATTACTTGATTCTAGAGTCACCATTGTATCCTAATATAAAGTTAGAAGAAGAGTTCATCAGTTCAGTTCAGTTCAGTTGCTCAATCATGTCCAACTCTGTGCGACCCCAGGAATTGCAGCACGCCAGGCCTCCCTGTCCATCACGAACTCCTGGAGTTCACTCAAACTCACGTCCATTGAGTCAGTGATGCCATCCATCCATCTCATCCTCTGTCATCCCCTTCTCCTCCTGCCCCCAATCCCTACCAGAATGAGACTCTTCCAATGAGTCAACTCTTTGCATAAGGTGGCCAAAGTCTTGGAGTATCAGCTTCTGCATCAGTCCTTCCAAAGAACACCCAGGACTGATTTCCCTTAGAATGGACTGGTTGGATCTCCTTGCAGTCCAAGGGACTCTCGAGAGTCTTCTTCAACATCACAATTCAAAAGATTTAATTCTTTGGCACTCAGCTTTCTTCACAGTCCAACTCTCACATCCATACACGACTATTAGAGAAACCACAGCCTTGACTAGATGGGACTTTGTTGGCAAAGTAATGTCTCTGCTTTTCAATATACTATCTAGGTTGGTCATAACTTTCCTTCCAAGGAGTAAGCATCTTTTAATTTCATGGCAGCAATCACCATCTGCAGTGATTTTGGAGCCCCCAAAAATAGTCTGACACTTTTCCACTGTTTCTGCCCCCCACTCCCCCGCCCCGTCTATTTCCCATGAAGTGATGGGACCAGAGGCCATGATGTTAGTTTTTTGAATGTTGAGCCTTAAGCCAACTTTTTCACTCTCCTCTTTCACTTTCATCAGGAGGCTTTTTAGCTCCTCTTCACACTTGCTGCCATAAGGGTGGTGTCATCTGCATAACTGAGGTTATTGATATTTCTCCCAGCAATCTTGATTCCAGCTTGTGCTTCTTCCAGCCCAGCATTTCTCGTGATGTACTCTGCATATAAGTTAAATAAGCAGGGTGACAGTATACAGCCTTGAGGTACACCTTTTTCTATNGTGTTGACCATCTGGTGATGTCCATGTGTAGAGTCTTCTCTTGTGTTGTTGGAAGAGGGTGTTTGCTATGACCAGTGTGTTCTCTTGGCAAAACTATTAGCCTTTGTCCTGCTTCATTCCATATTCCAAGGCCATATTTGCCTGTGACTCCAAGTGTTTCTTGACTTGCTTCTTTTGCATTCCAGTCCCTTATAATGAAAAGGACATCTTTTTTGGGTGTTAGTTCTAAAAGGTCTTGTAGGTTTTCACAGAACCATTCAACTTCAGCTTTATCAGCGTCACTAGTTGGGACATAGACTTGGATTAGTGTGACACTGAATGGTTTACCTTGGAAACGAACAGAGATCATTCTATCGTTTTTGAGATTGCATCCAAGTACTGCATTTTGGACTCTCTTGTTGACCATGATGGCTATTCCATTTCTTCTAAAGGATTCCTGCCCACAATAGTAGATACAGTGGTCATCTGGGTTCATAGGTTCTGTTGTTTAACATTTTACCCAGAAGCAAACTCCATTCATTTTCGTTCAATAAATATTTACTGAGCATCACTATGCAGTAGGCACATAGTACTAGACACTAGAGATTCAACTGCTAATAAGACAGAAACTCTTGTCTTCATGGAGTTTATATTCATAAAAGGAAGAGAAATATAAAATGAAACAAAATAGATTTTAAGTATTGAGAAAAACAAAAGGCTAAGACTGAAAATAATGAGAAGCATACTTTTTGATATTTAAATTAGGAAAATCTCTCTAAAGAGATAATGTTTAAAATGAGATCCAAAAGCTAAGTTAAAAATAAGAAATCAAATAATGAGAAGAAATGTATTCTAGACAGAAGCCAGAAATAATCTAGTGTATTCAAGAAGTGAAAGAAAACAAGTATGGCCAGACACAGAAAAAAAAGGAAAGATTGGTACAAGATTATATTAGGCAGGTTAAAAAGGGTTCTTTACCTATGATTTTAAAAATATGAACTTATTTTGAAGTGGAGAAGGCATTAAAAGATCTTGAACAGGGATATGACATGATACAACTTACATTTTAAGATACTTTTTTTATCCCACAGAAAATGGAATTGAGGGGGACATAGGGAATCTAGTTGCAGATCCAGTACAGTATTCCAGGGAAAAGATAATAAAAATTGGTTGGTCTCAACGTGGACTGGAGACAGAAAGTAGGCTGATTCAAAATAACTTGCTAATTAGATATGTGTGGGTAAAAAGAGGGAGTGAGACAAAGAAGGAAATCAGCCCTGAATATTCAATGGAAGCACTGATGTTGAAGCTGAAGCTCCAATACTTTGGCCACCTCATGCAAAGAACTGACTCATCTGAAAAGACCCTGATGCTAGGAAAGATTGAGGGCAGGAGGAGAAGGGTACGACAGAGGATGAGATGGTTGGAGGGCATGATCAACTTGATGGACATGAGTTTGAGCAAGCTCTGAGAGCTGGTGATGGACAGGGAAGACTGGCATGCTGCAGTCTATGGGGTCACAAAGAGTCAGACATGACTGAGCCACTGAACTTAATTGAGACAAAAAAATGATCTCAATGATTGACACCTGAGAGCTGCATATCTAATGATGTGATTTAGGGGATGGCGGGGGTTGGGGGGGGAGGCAGAAAATGATAACTCCATTTTGGACAAATAAATTTTGAGATATCTCTAAGATTCTCAAGTGTGGATAATTATAATATCTGGAACTCCAAGAAGTCTAGACTGCAGATATATATTCAAAATTTAAAAAAGAGAAAGACATTTAAAATCAAACAAATACATTTCTGAATACCTATTTTTGTCCTAATATTAGAAAAGGTAGCAACAGTTCTCTTTCTTCACTTCTCTTTCAGGAGAAAAAAAAAGTTGTAACGTTCTAAATGGTAACAGAAAGAAAACAAGGAACTGATAACACTAGTTGCTGCAAAGAGGATAACTGGGTGAATAAAGACAGATGAGAGAGAAACTGCATTTTTACATCATATTCTTGTATATCTTTTTGCAGTTTTATAGCATGTAAACATAATAACTATTCAAAAAAATTACATAAATTAAGAAGGCCCCACCAGAGTCTAGACAGAGCACAAAGGTGAAGAAATCAAGGCATTTATGCACCTAAATAATTACTGTTTTCTTAAATCTTCCAAGAACATATAGATGAAAAGGTAAAAACCTTAGTACCTACTGAGTTACAAATGAAACTTCCTATTACAAGTCCAAAGTAATCAAAATTTCAAAAGACTTATGAACTAGAAATGACTCTGAGTTCAACAATCCAATCCCTCTCACTTCAAAGGCAGGAACATGAACAGAAATATGTACTACCTATAATCAAGAATGCCATATGTCACACTATGATTTCAATAGCTTAAAATGCAAAATACTCATCATCAACATCATTCTCTACCCAACACCACATGACCAAATGTATCATGAAACTAAGTGCTCAACCATCCTACTTTGAACCATCATCTACTATCCCCTCAGTTATCTAAGTCCTCAACCTGCTGCTTAAGCTAATCTGTTAAATAAAGGATGCTAAAAATCTTAAAAATAACTGTTAACTTTTCAAAATATACTTTTAAATCTGAAATTGGATGCCTTGGTTCTAACTTGGTAAACAAAACTGAACTCTGTTTTGCTAAATGATTAAAAAACATTTGAGCAACATTAAGAACACTGCAGTGTTAAAGTATGCAAATTATTAACCAAATGGCTGGCATTTATAAGGCATATATTAGTATAGGCCCAGCACTATGCTGTATACTTTACATATCTTATTTAATTTGCTCCCTAAACCCATGAGACAAAGATTATTCCTATTTCACATGTCATAAGAAAAAGACATATAATAACGGTTAGTTTCCTAAAATTATATATATAGGAATCATGACAGTCATGACTCAAAAATCATTATTCTTTTTATCATACCAACAGATTTCAGACTTTCTGGTTTCAAGACCACATTAAATTGTTTAAAAATTTTCCTTACTAATTTTAAAATTACAATAAACTCATTATATGCTAATATAAATTTATTAAAAACATAATTGCAATTTTCCAAAACAATAAAAAAAGATGAGTGGTACAATTTTAAATTCTTTAATTAAAAATTAAAGTATATTAAATGTTTGACTTAATAGAAAACAGCTGGGTTTTTATAACTAAATCCAGATTCAGATGACATGCAATTAAGAAAAAAGACGAGCATTTTAATAGCCTTTTCAAATAATTAGGTGTATTCTTCGATACAACACCAAAACTTATTAAGTGTTCATTTCTTAATGAACTGTTGCCATGTGAAATCTAAAACCAAATCAATAATTTTTTTGTTTTGTGGCACACCAAACTTCACTGGTTTCACTTGCACTTTGAATGAATCTCATGATTCTGTAGCATAATGGACTGATCAGTCTAAAAAATACTGGTTAACTGAGTCATTCAGATCTTCCATATGTCAACACATTTCACTATACAAAATTTTTAAAATCACATATAGTAATATTACCAACATGGCCAAAACAGTCTTTAAATACAAAGAAACTGTCAAGCTTATAGTGACAAAGACAAGTGTTTTAAATTCTTTCATCTCAAATTGAACTTCTTCCATTGTCAGCAAAGACTACCAATTGTTTTCCTTGAGGTCCCAGGTTTACTTTCCAATTTCCAGGAAATGCATCCCAAATATCCAAATTGGAATAACCATAATTTGTGTGTAAGCTGTTTTTTCAAATAAAAAGTATTTCATGATAAAAGCAGCCAGTTTGGCTTACAACTCAAAATGCACAGATGTTTTCCCTTATTTTCTCTTCAGTATGTAGCAGAAAGCATGCATAATCCACACAATGTCCCAAAGAATATAAAAAGCATGTACTCAAGATTAAGACTTTAAAAATTAACAATTTCTATAGCTTCAGCAAAGATATTGTGAAATTGGCTTCCCCACCCCCGCCCCACTTCAAGTACAGGCAGTGAATGATACAATGACTACTAGCAGTTCAGTGCCTTAATTCATGCTAACATTCCAACAATTTTACCCACCACTGCTTTTGTACCATCAGTGAAAAAGTCACTGCAGTGAAAAAAAGGCAAACAATGACTTTGTATTATTACAAAAAGTTCTGACTTCATGTGCCCCTTGACCAGGGAGCAAAACAGGAAATTATATGTTGGGATGAGCCCCTGGAGAAGGGAATGGCAATCCACTCCAGTATTCTTCCCTGGAGAATCCCATGGACAGAGGAGCCTGGCATGGGGTCTCAATGAGTCAGAAACGACTGAGTGACTAACACAGACACATACACACAATCAACAAAGCTCCAGCTTCTACAGATAACTTCAAGTCTCAACCAAGCAAGCAATAAAAAGGGAGAATTTTTGTATTTTCTCTCATGAATGGTACTTTACTACTGAAATTCACACACGTATATTACATTCAAAATATCATCAACTCTTAACCAGCTCTACCTTCTCATTATTTCCAGTTACCTCATTTATTACAATGGCATGTTAAATTGATCCACGTCCATCCAAGTTTCTTTTCTACTTCATATAAAAGGCCAGAGAGAGCCTTTTAAAATCAGATCATGTTACCTGGCTGCTCAAAATCCTCAAATCACTTCCTATGTTGAGTGAAGTAAAAGCAATGAATGGTCTACAAAAAGTCCTGCATGCTTACATCCCCCACCCCCACATCTCAAAATTTCCCATCTCCTACCACTCTCTGCCTTGTTCCGGTCATACTTGCCTTCTTCCTATTCCTTGAACATGGTACCTTTCTTTATATTTGCAATTCTCTGCCTGAAATTCTTTTCTTCTAGAAAACAGCTCCCTAGTTTTAAGTAATTGCTCTAATTTTTCTCATCCCTGATGTCTTCCCAGACCCTAACCTCCCCTCCCTATACTGCCAGCACTCTCTATCCTCTATATACTCTATAAATAGATTTTACTTTATTTTACTCTATATTTATCATTATGTTGCTGCTGTGTCAGTTGCTCAGTTGCGTCTAACTCTTTGCGACCCCACGGACTGTAACCCACAGTCTGTAACTGTAACCCACACAGACTGTAACCCACTCCATGGCTCCTTTGTCCATGGAGTTCTCCAGGTAAGAATAATGGAGTGGGTAGCCCTTACCTTCTCCAGGGGATCTTCCCGACCCAGGAATTAATCCTGGGTCTCCCGCAATGCAGGCAGATTCTTTGCCATCTGAGACACCAAAGAATATTACCATATGTTTATTAGTTTGTTTACTATTTTTCTTGCCCCATTAGAATGTAAGCTACCTGAGAGCAGAGACTTTGTTCATTTTGATCACTGCTCTAAGTAACCCCAGAACCTAAAACACTGTTTATCACATTATCAGGAGCTCAGTATATTTACTGGTTAACTGAAGGAATGAATGAACCAAAAAAATGGGGGGGGGGGGTGGAATATAAAGAACCATTAGTGAGCAAGCTAAGTTGCTTCAGTCGTGTCTGACTCTTTGTGACCCTAAGGACCCACCAGGCTCCTCTGTCCATGAGATTCTCCAAGAAAGAATACTGGAGTGGGTTGCCATGCCCTCCTCCAGGGGATCTTCCCATGAAGAACCATCAGAATAGTGTTAAAATCTGTTTTTATTCTCCAAAAAAGCATTTTACCCAGGACAATGCACACGATTCTCTATGAAAGCCAACCAATGTCCAATAGGACGAGCAACATAGCACTGGTGGCTTTATAGAATTCAGCACTATGCTGATTAAGAGAGGATGAATTAACAAACCTGACATATCTATACCCAAGAATCCAAATGCATTTTGTTGTTGTTGTTCATATACCTGGAAGATATATGAAGTTATTGTAAACTGGAATATACCACTAACCTGAAATTGAATTTAACATGTATTTAGTTGGAGAAGACTCTTGAGAGTCCCTTGGACTGCAAGGAGATCCAACCAATCCATTCTGAAGGAGATCAGCCCTGGGATTTCTGTGGAAGGAATGATGCTAAAGCTGAAACTCCAGTACTTTGGCCACCTCATGCAAAGAGTTGACTCATTGGAAAAGACTCTGATGCTGGGAGGGATTGGGGGTAGGAGGAGACGGGGATGATATAGGATGAGATGGCTGGATGGCATCACCAACTTGATGGACATGAGTCTGAGTGAACTCTGGGAGTTGGTGACAGACAGGGTGGCCTGGCGGGCTGTAATTCATGGGGTCGCAAAGAGTCAGACACGCCTGAGCGACTGAACTGAACTGAGGTGCTTAACTTTATCTACTGTTCCCCTCGGAAGATTTATTTGATTAACTCTTTTTAAAGTATATTTATTCCTTCAGATTTTTCCTTCTTTTGGATCTCAACTAAAAGATAAAAAGTAGGAAAGACAGAAACAACTGAAAAATATATGCAGAAAACAAAATCCAAATTAGAAATACCTCAAAACAAACAAAAGTGATGATAGTATATGACAGGTATGAACCGAGTTATACGACTAGTAGACTAAAGATGACTCACAGGAGAGAGACAAATAAACCTAACCTTGTATCAAACTGATAGGCAGTATAAATTCAAGTATCAGATAAAACCTCAATTGAATGAAGCGCTATCTGAACCTCAAAAACTAGAGTGTCCTCTGCTGAAAGGTACGTCATAGCAAATGTGAGAGCAATGTATTTATATTAATCGCTACTACTATGATATGAGCCTTCAACATTGTGTTCAAGTACAGTCTCCCATATAAGAAAATAATGCCCCAAGAGATAGATATTAT
This sequence comes from Neotragus pygmaeus, assembly GCA_006410875.1. Lineage (NCBI taxonomy): Eukaryota > Metazoa > Chordata > Mammalia > Artiodactyla > Bovidae > Neotragus > Neotragus pygmaeus. Next base: position 228,192 of record SJYV01023787.1, read on the forward strand.
ATCTACTTATTTCAGTAGTTAAATTAATATTATAATTACATGGAATCCAGTTTGTAGAGAAGCATGGTCTCAAACTCAGATCTGATACATAAAAAATGCCTTGTAGTTTTGCAGACAGAGAAAGCAATGGCAATCCACTCCAGTACTCTTGCCTGGAAAATCCCATGGACAGAGGAGCCTGGTAGGCTGCAGTCCAGGGGGTCGTGAAGAGTTGGACACAACTGAGCGACTTCACTTTCACTTTTCATGCACTGGAGAAAGAAACAGCAACCCACTCCAGTGTTTTTGCCTGGAGAATCCCAGGGACAGGGGGAGCCTGGTGGGCTGCCGTCTATGGGGTTACACAGAGTCGGACACGACTGAAGTGACTTAGCAGCAGCAGTTTTGCAGATAACCTTTGATATATCAACAAGACTAACAGGCTCAGCCTTTGATTGTGTGGATCACAATAAACTGTGGAAAATTATGAGAGAGATGGGAATACCAGACCACCTGACCTGCCTCTTGAGAAATCTGTATGCAGGCTAGGAAGCAACAGTTAGAACTGGACATGGAACAACAGACTGGTTCCAAATAGGAAAAGGAGTGCGTCAAGGCTGTATATTGTCACCCTACTTATTCAACTTATATG
>SJYV01023787.1:229314-245976 GCA_006410875.1 Neotragus pygmaeus
GCCGAAGAATTGATGCTTTTGAACTGTGGTGTTGGAGAAGACTCTGGAGAGTCCCTTGGACTGCAAGGAGACCCAACCAGTCCATTCTGAAGATCAACCCTGGGATTTCTTTGGAAGGAATGATGCTAAAGCTGAAACTCCAGCACTTTGGCCACCTCATGCAAAGAGTTGACTCATTGGAAAAGACTCTGATGCTGGGAGGGATTGGGGGCAGGAGAAGAAGGGGACGACAGAGAATGAGATGGCTGGATGGCATCACTGACTTGATGGAAGTGAGTCTGAGTGAACTCGGGAGATGGTGATGGACAGGGAGGCCTGGCGTGCTGCAATTCATGGGGTCGCAAAGAGTCAGACACGACTGAGCGACTGAACTGAACTGAACTGAACAGGCTCAAAAACTGATGAAACGCAACCAACCAGAATTAAACCTCACATATCCTGGTAACAAACAGCATTCTTAATCTTTAAATAGTTAGAAAAAAGATCATTTCTCTTTTTCCTACACTCATTTGACATGCTTCTGTCTTACTCTAAAACTGACCTTCCATCTCTCTCCAGATAGAACAGATGACATATGAATATGAAAAGGAATATATTCGCTGTCTGCTCAACCCCCAAATAATTTTTGAGAAACTACACTCATTTTCTAGAACACAAAGCATCCTGACAATTACCTTGTACTCTTTAGATTCCTATGACTTAAGAACGTCATTAATTTGGAACCAACATACTCAGTTCTTCAGTAAGTCCTTCTGAATTGTCCTGCCTCATTGCTGATGCCCAGGACACATCATCATCAGTAACTGCTCATTTCTGCTTCCTTTTTTGCCAAGTTGGAAGGTCAGACCTTCCTACTTCTACCATAGTTCAGTTAAGGTAGGTCTCCATAAGATGTGTTCATATCCCAGTTTTAAGCAACAGTTCACATTCTACAATACTAATGATGAGGGCGTTGGGAAGCATAGTCATTTAACCCCAGGACAGTCCTATCTGGTCGGAGATATACACACAGGAAAGGTGAAAGGAGTACGGTCATATTTATATAATCATGAAGATTAATCAACTCCACAGATCAGTGGAGTGAAAGATTTTACAGCCAAATCAGCCTCATAAGCAGTGCCAGTGCTGAAAACTTTAATGGATTATCTTGGGCTTCCAGAAACCACTTTTTTTAATCTGAGGAAAAATAAGCCATGTCTTCCAAAAAACAAAATTCAGAAAAGACTACAAAACATGAGAACCAATACAAAACCACTAGTGTTCATTTAAAGATGTGCCTCTTGACTAAAACTGCTCACCTGAGACTTCAAGATTTTTTTTCCCATGCCAAATTTCTCTTTATAGTCCCCTTTTCTCAAACCAACAACATATTGTGCATCACCCCTCATGAATGTTAGGGACCAAAAACAGAGAATAGTATCAAAAGGAAGATCAATTTACATAGAATAAGCCAGAATAAACATATTGCATCGACACCAAACAGATTATCCTATTGCCTCCATATTCAAGTGTACATTTTTAAACTTTCTGAATGTTAGATATTTTAAAATTTCTGTCTGAAGAAATTTGCCAGCCACCAGACACAAGTTGACCATTTCTTTATCACTTCACTGAGATACTTGCATTGGTAGGAATAGTCTCAAAATGGACTTTATCTTGAATTTGAAATCTCTAATCACTACGTAAAACAGCTTCAAGAAGATGACAACTTAGTAAAAAAAAAAAAGAAAATTAACTGTGTATAGAGAAAATGGCTTGTCCCATGCCAGATAATGTAATTAAAGGCAGTACAAACTGCCAAATCTCTCAGAATAGATCAAAATTTTTTCATATCTAGGAAAGGATGGTTTAAGCAATTCATAGATCAAGGATATTCATCACTTTAACACCTAAAAGCTTTTGACTAGTTTCCAATATGAGGTGCTTAACTTCCAAAGATATTTAATGCAATTAAAGGGAAAAAATTACAAGTTTAACAAATAGGAAATGCAGTCAAAATCAAGAAAGTCTTCTATAAACTTCACAATCATTCTCAGTTCTAAAGAAGAAATAAAAATCATTACCACCAACTGTTAAAAAAAAAAAAAAAAACCAGCACGTTAACATGATGCTTTCTTTAAATACCAATGGCAAAAAGTCAGAAAAATCTTTACACTCAATGTGAAAAAAATTTAGCTTTAAACTTTAATCCTATACTTAAAAAAAAGTAGTATAAAGCTAAAGATACACTAATGCCATAGAGTTAAATCAATTTTTGTATGTTTAATGTATCTTTTTCCCCACTCAAACAAAACTGTTACTAAATATACCATTAGTCAAAATCATTGCCATTTCTGAACACAGTATATAGATGATATTATGATTGTTACTGTATTTAACTATATTTCAAGCAATATATTCGGATCCAAATACAATATTCCCCAGTATAACTGATGGCTCAGAAAAAGCAATTCAATCTAAACTAACATTTTTCCACACCCCCCAAAAAAAAGCTCTATCCCTGCTACTGCCACTAAGTCACTTCAGTCGTATCCGACTCTGTGTGACCCGACAATAACTTATAAATACACGCATACACACACACCCACACCTCCCAAAGGAAGTGTTTCAATTCCAAGATCACTAAAACTGAAAGAGCTAATGAACAGTGAGCTAAACAGTGACCAAATTAGGATCCAATAACTGGTGTCACAGTGGTAAATCTGCCTGTCAATGCAGGAGAGGCAACAGATGCAGGTTCAATCCCTGAGTTGAAAAGATCCCCTGAAGTAGGAAATAAAAACCCACTCCAGTATTCTTGCCTGGAAAATTCCGTGGACAGAGGAGCCTGGAGGGCTACAGTCCATGGTGTCACAAAAAGTCAGACACAGATGATTCAATAAGCTTTCAAGGTAGATAGAATAAAGGATCAAGACTAACAAGATAAATATTGATAAATGTAAAGTTCTGTTTTGAGGTTTAAAAAAAGCACAAGAAGAGATTAGAATAGGAAGACAACCACTTGAGAATAAACAACATTTTTTAAAATCCACATATTATTTCACTGTATTATTTAATGTGTGCTCTTTAGTAATCCACATTACTAAATGTGTATCACTTAGAGCAATAAATATAATCTCTTTGTCTTTGTTTATGAGGCTACTATAACTTCAACACAAAGTTAGTTCTTTCCATCCTCAAAGGAAAGACTAAGCAACTGGAGTGTCACTAAAAGATGAGTAAGATCTTCATTTACTTATTTAATACAGTTTTATAGTATTCACTATGTTTCAGGGACCATTCTTAGCACTTTTAAGTCATGTCCTATGAAGAATGGATACAGAAGTTAGGAATGCTTAACTTGAAGATAGGAAGAACATGATAGCTCTTGTTTGTCAAGTATCTAAAGGGCTATCATGTGGACAAGGCAGTGCATTTATCTGTGCCACATGAAAAAGGAAAATAACAAACAATACTGAGAGATCTGGGCTGTACAGGAAATCTCTGAGAGCTGTTTAATAGCATTATCCTTCTATAGGTACTAAATGAGAAAATATATATCAAAGAACTTTGCCATAAAATGCCACATACACATTATTAAAACTGACTTCTTTGCAAATTAGTGGGTCCTGATTAACAGAAAGTTTACAGATGTTGATCATGGGTTTTGAAGACCTCACTGTTAGTTCAGTTCCCCCTTTTGGAACTTATACTAAGTATGCAACTTTGGCAAAGTTTCCTTGTGCCTCAAGGCTTCAGTTTCTTCCTTTAAAACAAGAATAAAACTATCTGCTTTGCAGGGTTATTTTAAGAATTAAATGTGATAGTATATGTAAACACTTAGCATAGTGCTGACATGTTCGAGAAACTATGATCATGATCATCATATTATGGAAGGAATGTCAAGTGAACATACAACTATGTCCTATGATGTGGTTTAATTGTATGGCTCTGCTATGCACCTGAATGAGTAGATGATTCTGCTATGTATTTATCATGTTTTAACAATCCAAATATAATACATAGCTTGTTTTTGTTGGGTAACTTAAAATGCCTTTATCTTCTATAATATGAAAGGGAAAATATTCCCCCCAAAATTAATGAAATATCCAGGTTAGTAAACTCTGAAGAGTAAAAGTAATGTAAACATAGTAGGGAAATTATACAGCTATAAGCAAAAAGACTGAAGAAGTAGCATATTAAACAGAAATGCGCTTCCCAGGAGGATCAGTGATAAAGAATCAACCTGTGGAGGAAGAAACACAGGTTTGATCACTGGGTTGGAAAGATCCCCTGGAGAAAGAAATGGCAACCCACTCTAGTATTCTTGCCTGGAAAATCAAATGGACAGAGGAGCCTGGTGGGTTACAGTCCATGGGGTCACAAATAGTTGGACATGACTTAGCAACTAAACAAGAACAACGTTAAATAGAAGCTAATCTTTCTAGGAGTCTTAACTGTAGGAGATGAGAATGTATCCATATACTGCAGAAAACAACAATTACAGTTTCCACCAGTATGTGAAACACTGGTTATATTCATGAAAAATGTCAACAATGTCTCTGTTGGTAGGAATATAAATTGGTGCAGCCATTAAGGAGAACCGTATAGAGGGTCTTTAAAAAAGTAGAGTTAACAGAGGATCCAACAATCCCACTCCTGGGTATATACCCAGAAAAGACAAAAACTAATTTGAAGATAAATGCACCCCAAAGTTCACAGAAGCATGATTTACAATAACCAAGACATGGAAATAATTTACATGTCCGTGGATAGATAAATGAATAAAGAAGATGTGGTATATATAGACAATGGAATATTACTAAGCCATGAAAAAGACTGAAATAATGCCATTTGCAGCAACATAGATGACCCCAGAGATTATCAGTCTAAGTGAAGTAAGTCAGAGAAAGACAAGTATCTTAAGACAGCACTTATATGGGGAATCTAAAAAAGTAAATGTCACTCAGTCGTGTCCAACTCTGTGCGACCCCATAGACTGTAGCCTACCAGGTTCCTCCGTCCATGGGATTTTCCAGGCAAGAATACTGGAATGGGTTGCCATTTCCTTCTCCAGGACACCTTCCCAACCCAGGGATCAAACCNACCCCATAGACTGTAGCCTACCAGGTTCCTCCGTCCATGGGATTTTCCAGGCAAGAATACTGGAATGGGTTGCCATTTCCTTCTCCAGGACACCTTCCCAACCCAGGGATCAAACCCAGGTCTCCTGCTTTGTAGGAGACAAAGCAGGTTTGCAGGTTTTATCATCTGAGCCACCAGGGAAGTCCATATATAGACAATGGAATATTACTTTAAAAAGACTGAAATAATGCCATTTGCAGCAACATAGATGACCCTAGAGATTATCAGTCTAAATGAAGTAGTCAGAGAAAGACAAGTATCTTAAGACAGCACTTGTACGGGGAATCTAAAAAAGTGATATGCACCTCCCTGGTGCTCCAGCAACTAAGAATCCACCTGCCAGTGCAGGGAACATGGACTCGATCCCTGGTCCAGGAAGATTCTAAATTCCTCAGGGCAACTAAGCCTGTGTACCACAACTAATTGAGCCAGTGCTCTACAGCCTGTACTCCATAACAAAAGAAGCCACTACAGTGAGAAGCCTAGGCACCGCAATGAAGACCTAGTGCAGCCAAAAATTAATGAATTCAAATAAATAAAAAGTGATACAAATGAACTTACTGACAAAATAGAAATAGACTCACAGACATAAAAAAATGTATGATTACCAAAGGGGAAGCGGGGGGTAAAAACTGGGATAAACAGATAACAAGAATCTACTGTATAGCACTTTTCCCTGATGCTGGGAAAGACTGAAGGCAGGAGAAAGGAACGACAGAGGATAAGATGGTTGGATGGCATCACCAACTCGATGGACATGAGTTTGAGCAAGCTCTGAGAGTTGGTAATGGACAGAGAAGCCTGGCATGCTACAGTCCACGGGGTCGCAAAGAGTCGGACACGACTGAACTAAACTGAACTGTATAGCACAGGGAACTATATTCAATATCTTGTAATAATCTAAAACAGGAAAGAATCTGAAAAAAATCTAAAATACATATGTGTGTGTATATATATATATATAAAACTGAATCACTCTGCTGTACACCTGAAACACTGTAAGTCAACTATACTTCAATTAAAAAAAAAAATCAACAAAGGGCAGCTAAGTACAGTGCAAGCATTTACTATATCAAAATGATTTTTTAAAAGAAATTCAGTAGGCTATGGAAAAGAGTTTAAACGTATTTAGGATTCTAATCACTTTGAGCAGAATTTGTACTTTAACAAACCAGCTCTCATCTGCTGGATGACAGACATACAAGCTCAATAATCCTGCAATTCAGTACCTTCTGTGATCAATCAAAAAAATCAGCTCTAACATCATACTGTCATACTGAGTCAGTCATAGTCACCTCTCGATTCTTTCAAAGGGAATCATCCTTCAAAAACAAAGTTTCACCTTTTTCAGGTGTATTTGTAGTGAAACCCTTAAATGGCAATATTTTTAATGCAATGGCCATAAGATAAACCTTTTATGTAGCTACTATGAAGATCAAATCTGAAAAACATTCTAAACATTCAAAGCTACACTAGATCTCCCACTAAAAACCGTTTCCCAAACGGTTAAAATATAATTACTATCAACAAACAATATGATGTTGTTGCAACAATAGCAATTAAATAAACTTAAGAATGAAAACCTGGGTGCAACTTTTAGGAACATTTTGGGGGGTTGATTTTTAATAAATGAGAGTAATATTACAATATTGTAAATTCAGAATACAAATGCAGTTGTCAGAGAATTATACAAACAGTGGAAATCTTACTCTTTTTTTTAACCTCAGTTTTTGCCCTAATTGTAGATAAGAAGCCTAGAGTCCAGTGGAATTCAGGAAGCTTATTCAACAGGCATGTATTTCATTAATGTGTTATACTATTTTTAGCACAGAATTGAGTGTGTTCTAATTGAATGTATACAATTCTCATGTTCGGTTAAAAGCGAACTATTAACAATACTTGCCAGTTTAAAATGGCCTATTTATTAAATGCTGAAAATATCAGTGTTTACATTAGCTTTACTTTACTGTAGCTTAAATCACAGTAAAATAAAGTCAATCATATTATCACAGTCAACTGATAATCACATTATCACAGTCAACTCAATCACATTATGTTTTTAGAAGAAACCGAAAAAAATCAGCTAATAAGTTAAAGCAAAAAATAGAAATACAGTCCTTGAATAACAAATGACACTACATGTTGTTATGTAGGGTATGAGGAAGTTACTATGAAAAGTCATAGTACTATTTTATCACAGGTCATCAAGTAATGTTTTAATTACTATCAGCAATTACCTATGTGAAATAAGTGTAAAACTAAGCTCTGCTTCAACAAAATCTTAGCCACTAGGAAGTCACTATTTGCTCTAGGTATCAAATGCCAACAAATTGGTACTGTTGTTTTCAGAAATCAAAACACTTGCAAAAGTGTAAACACTTTGTATCAAACTAAGCTTCCTAAAAGCAGAAAGAAAAAGAAACAGCCTAATGGCCTGTAGAAATCATAACCAGCTGCAGCCAGGTTGGGTTCTGTACCTGGACAATAAAGGGAGGTGGACAATTTATATGTTCAAAATTCAAGATCCCAAGGGTGGAGGGAGGCAGAAAAAGAAGATACAATTCAATAAACAAGGATGACGACCAGGCTTGATGAGAGGCAGTCTAAAATTTCTTATTGTCAAGAATCAACTAAAGCCCTGACTCAAAGATAAAACAGCTTCTAATAGTTTGAAGAAGGCAAGGAAGAAACATTCCTTTGCACCCACAAGAACCAATCCCCAGACCACTGGCATGCTATTACATGATTTACGGGCATTTGGCTCAGATGATGGGCAAAGGAGAGGAAAGAAGAGTCCGATAGAAGCCTCGGATGTACAGAAACCTAGGATTTGAGAGGCCTGAGGAGGCGCAGGCTCTAGGAAGGAAAGGTGGACGGGGCGAGGACTCCTCACCGTGATTATCTTTCTGCCCGATATTGTGCGTGCGGATGAGAGAGGACAGTCTCCTCACATCCCCCTTGAAGACGCACTCGTGCACCGGATAGTATGCAGGGCAACCGCCTCCACCTGCGACGACAGCAATGGGGCTGGTGCCCGCTAAAAGAGCCGGGGACTGGGAGATGGGAGTCGCGGAGGAATTGTGCAGCGGCACGGCCGGGGGGCCGGGGGGATTGGAGGAGGCCGGGGCTGTCTTCAGCTGGAGCCGGTGGTGATGGTTACTGAAGATCTTATGACAGGCTCTACCGCCCTTGCCGCTGCCGCCTGTGCCAAGCCTGCCTCCTGTAAAGGTGCCGCCGAGGGCAGCCGCCGCTTCCTCATCTCCAGGTTCCAGCAGGTCCCCCTCTTCTTTGCTGGGCTTGTGGTCCCTCCGCAATGAGCGGATCTTCTCCCCGGTCATCGCCGCCACGGACAGAGAGGGAATCCAGGAGGCTCACCGCTGGCGACGAAGCTGGCGCTGCGGCGGCACAAGGCGATTAGAGCGGTGGCCAGGATACTCCAGCGCAGCATGAACTCCCAGAGCGCCCCCGAGCCCGGGACAAACGCATCTCCCGGAGGAAGAAGGGCCGGCTCTCGCCTAGGCACGAAGGGACGCGCGCTCGCTTGGGGGAGCTACAGCTCAAGTGCCCACGACACTTGGATTCCCGTCCCCACCGCCGCCACCGCCGCCACCGCCGCCGCCGCCGCCGCCACTGCCTCAATCCGAAAAACAGGGCACGGCCATCTTCCCCTGGCTTCTCTCGCGAGACCTCCCCCGGGAGCGAGGAGAGAGGAAACACCGCGATAAGTGAGCTGCCTGCTCCCGCCCTCGCACGTTCTATTCCCAGAGTTGCGGGACTCTGGCGCCTACAAGGCAGCGGGTTTGGGCCCCAGGCTGGAGTCTCTGAACGAAAAGAGGAGATCCAGCATTACCGATGGCTGCACTTCTTGTGGGAAGTCTGCAGCCTGAGCCTGGGTTTGAGATATTCGATGCACCTTATAAACAGTGACTTAAACCCTGCGACCTCCAGGCTTCCTGGAGATGAGTGCAGACTGACACCCAGGCACACAGGATATGATGTCACTAAAATGCACGGGACACTCATTCAATAAGCATTTGTTAAGCATCTACTTCGTGCCATCCATTGTGTTAGTGTGTGTATGTGTCATTAGAAGAGGAAAAATAGTCAAGCACTTGAGCACAAGATATAACTGCGAATGAAGTGGATGCAAAGAGTTGCGAATGAAGTGGATGCAAAGAGTTGCGAATGAAGTGGATACAAAGAGTTGGGACGAACGGGGTAAAAAGCGAGGAGGTGGGGGTAGGGGGGCAAATTTTAGTGCTGAAGTGTCAAATCACCACAAAAGTTTAGAAACTGACCTTGGAAAACAGGCTATTCAGCAGACAGAGAGGGTAGGTCACTCAAATATTTGTTGGTTGAATGAATTTCGGGCAAGCGTCAGAGTTAAAGCATGAGGAGTGCACCTTGATGACATCACTGGACTAATTCATGGCCAACCTTGACCTAGTGTCAAATTCTAAAAGATATAAATCTCACTTTGACAAAATAACTAAAGCTGTGGGGAACTGGAGGGGAGAGGATTTAGCAATGTCCTAAAGATTTTACTTTGTTTATCTCTCCAAGGTCCCATTTACCCTGACAGCTGCTTCTCTCAACTTAAACCAACTTTATCACTACTTCCATAACACCTCCAACCCCCACCAAAAGTAACTCCTACATAATCCAATATATAAAACACAAGAATCAAAATTATATGAGATAATGTCCATCTAGTCAAGGCTACGGTTTTTCCAATAGTCATGTATTGGATGTGAGAGTTGGACTATAAAGAAAGCTGAGCGCAGAAGAATTGATGTTTTTGAACTGTGGTGTTGGAGAAGAGAGTACCTTGGACTGAAGGGAGACCCAACCAGTCCAACCTAAAGGAAATCAATCCTGAATGTTTATTGGAAGGACTGATGAAGCTGAAACTCCAATACTTTGGCCACCTGATTCGAAGAGCTGACTCATTGGAAAAGACCCTGATGCTGGGAAAGACTGAAGGCCGGAGAAGAAGGGGACAACAGAGGATGAGATGGCTGGATGGCATCACCGACTCAATGGTCACTGAGTTTGAGTAAACTCTGGGTAATGGACAGGGAGACTTGATGTGCTGCAGTCCATGGGCTCGCAGAGTAAGACACGACTGAGCGACTGAACTACACTGAATTGATAGAAGATGTTATTAATTCTATCTGGAGGAAATTAAACTTGCATGATCAGAAAACTTTTCTGGAGGAGGTAATGTCTAGATCAGGTTTTAAAGAATGTATAGGAGTTCCCCAACTGGGCAAGAGGAAAAATTATTATAGGTAATAATAAAAGTTACAATAATATAATAGCTATCACTTATTGAGAGCTTAAATGTTAGGCATTGTTCCAAACAAGTTCTATAACCATTTTATTTAATCCCCACCACAATTCTATGAGGTACTTTCTGTCCTGTTTTACAGATGAGACAACTGAGGCATAAGAAGTGATGATTCAAATGCTGAATAGAGATAAAAAGAATAGTATGTGTAAATATAGAATGATATTTGAGAATCATTGGAGCATATTATGTCAGGAAAAGTGGTAAATGACACTAGAAAGGAAAGCTGAGACTTGATTACAAGGAGCAACTATATGAAACTTGGACTATATATGCTAAGCAGTAGAGAGTTTGCAAAGGATTTCAAACACGTTAAAGTCAGAATCACTTAACGCTATATAGTGTACCCAGTATCCCATTATCCCAACCCGTATCCCAAAGATAGGAGATTTTACCAATTTTTCCAGCTTAACCTCCTCCCACTATGCCAAAGTGATTCTTCACTCTAACCAAAGCAACCTATTGACAGTCCTTATCTGCTCTTATGCTTCCATGCCTTTGAATATGCTCTTCCATATCCTGAATTCATTTCTATTTCACTTACCTAAATACCTTATTCAATCTGTAAAGAATTAGTTCAAATTATATCTCTTCTTCACACAAGGTATTTTTTTTAAGTTGGCGTAGAATTCGGGGGTCCAGGAAATTATTTTGAATGTAGTGGAATGAAACCACTACATAAAATTCAGCACATCCTTCTTTTATGAATGTCTGCCACAAACCACAACAGTACTAGAGGTACCTTTACCTTTGCAACCAAAAGAAACCAGAGATGTTTTTGTATCACATTACAGCTGCTGCAGATAATTCAAAGTATCATTACATTCATCATTACCTCAAAAGTAGGTTAATATTTATGCCCACTGATAATCTTTGTTCATCTGTGAGTTAATAAAGTACATAGATTACTATATCATACATTTTTAAAAATACTTTGATAGATATTTCATTATTCTAAATTTCCTTCTTAATCCAAAGTATTTTTACACACTTAAAAACATTGTTCTGAAAATGGTTGCCTAGGCTTCACAGTACTGCCAAAGAGGTCCAGGGCACAAAAAGAAGTTGGTAACTCCTTCTTAGGAGTTTCTAATGATACCTACCCTTCCCTCTCTTCTCTCTAACACCACACCACTCTGAATAGCTGTCCCTTCTTTGCTTTATTTCTGATTTCCCATTTTGACTTTGCATGCCTCCTTGATATTCTGGCCCACATTTTCAACTAATCCTTTGACCTTTCTCAGTACTGAAACTGTTTATCACTCTTGCTTGTATGCACAATGCCTGACAGATAGTGACATATTGAATGCTTAATATTAGTAATGAACAGATGTTGAATCAATCAGCCAGAACATAAAACCCCAAAGTATATAAAATGTACCAAGAGAACTAAGTGATGAGAGGCTAAATAAACTTATTAAATAATCCCAACCTGACTACACTTCAGTTGACTACTAGTTTCTTGGATTCTTATGTAAGGCCCAAGAGTAAATAAATATCAATTTGTTGTTTTTGTTGTTGTTTTAATCAAATAACAATAAATTCAACTGAAACGGTCTTAAAGGGATTTACTGACTAACATAACAAAAAGGTACAGAGCTAGGTCTTCAAGAGGTGCTCTTCCAAATTGCATGTCACTTTCTCCCTGACTCAGGGCACCTTCTCCCTGTTAGGAACATCCTCAAAAGGCCAGCTTCCTCAAGGACCCAAGATAGCCGTCAGCAGTAACACTCGCCTCCTGCCTCCTCCTTCCGGTCTGGAAGTAAGGCCCAGAACCACACAACTCTGCAGCTAGGCATTCATTAGATATCCCTATCCAGTCTTCATGTCTGGGAGAGTGTTGATTGGCTCAGGCCTGTATACCCCTAACAAAACCCTGTGGCCAGTGAGATTACCCTGATCAGTTTTGCCCAATCAGATTTCATCTCTGAACAGAGGCAGGGGAGGTGGAGGGCTGGGAAAGCACTCCAACTGACAAAACTATTTTGAGAATGAGTTAGGAAAGGTGATGGGGAGACGAATGCAAGCTCAGTCTGGAAAAGTACTAGATCCAAGGACTTAAAGTGGGATTTTCCTGTTGGTGGAGTCGCGTGTGTGCGTGTGTGTGGGGAGGGGGGGGGGCGGGGTTGACTGGCTTGTTATCACAGTATCAAGACTAAATATGATGAAATATATTGATTATCAATTATAGCAATAAATAATGAGTAAATAACTTCAGCATCAAACAACAGATTTACATTTTGTTCAGATGTCACAGAGATAGCATTCTACCCAACAACTCTACTGTTATATAACTTAAGTATTGAATAAACTAGATTTACTCTAGTCTTACAGACTAGCACTTCTTAATTTCCTTCACGGTATGGCTAAGAATCTAGATGATGATAAATTTGCTTTGACTAGAAGGAGGAAGTACCTTCTGACAACTGGACATCCCAACTTTTTCTAATGAAATATTTATTAAATAGCTTATTGTTCACCAACACCCAACAACAACTGGAGGATTAATTGTGGTTCTAAGGTGAACCACACTTTTATTTCTGAGTTTTAGGGGGAAATTGTTTATCCATATTAACTTTAGACAAACATCTAATCTTGATCCTGGTATCTTTATTTAATAAAAGCAGTACTATCAGAGTATGAATATAGAATATACTGTATAAAATAACAAAACCTCACTGCTATATTTTATTAACACTTCAACAAACCTAAAATTAAGATTGATCATTACAACTCTTTTTTTTTTAATTTATTTATTTATTTATTTTTAAATTTAACTTTCCAATACTCTATCATTACAACTCTTATGCAATCCTCTTTACATTATATACTAATATGTTTCTAATGTAAACATTAGAGCAAATTTCATCTACATCTTTATCTTCACCTCTCGAGGTTTATATTTTATACTTCCACAATAACCTAGAATATGATTTCCTACACTCCTTGTTGGTTTACCTAGGCCTAGGAGAATTTTGCTTGGTTAGATGGTATAGCTGCTTAGCTCTTGAGGTTACTGTCTTGATCAGCCCCAACAACACTCCAAACTGTGCACTCACAATGAAAATAACAAACCTTGTAAATCAATACTTTCACACATTTTACATCCATCACTTTGGGTCTCAGTATTTTTATTTCCTGTAAATTTGCCCACTCCTTTTCTCAGAGACCTGTGCTGAGCACTTTAATTCCTTCTACTATTTATGGTCAGTGCTTATCAGTGATTTAGTCAGATTTCTCTTAGAAATCAGAAATCTTAGTAATCAGAAAAAAATAACAGAGGCAAGGGTTGCCAAGGAAACCAGAGCCAATAGCTGTGGAAGTTCCTGAAGGACGCAAATCCTCTGAGACAGACAAAACACACAGACTTTTTATTCAGGGAGGAGGGGCAGGCAGGGGCAGGGAGGAAAGATGCCAAGACCTTAATGAGAGGACAAGTCAATATGAAATGAAATGGAGAAGATGAAGTGCAACATATGAAAACACGTTATTTTTAGATCACCAATGTGGGCTTGAGACAAGAGATAGAACAAGGATATGAATAGGAATTTTAGTAAAAGAAATTTAGTTCAGTTCAGTCACTTAGTAGTGTCCGACTCCTTGCGACCCCGTGAACCACAGCATGCCAGGCCTCTCTGTCCATCACCAACTCCCGGAGTCTACCCAAACCCATGTCCACCGAGTTGGTGATGCCGTCGTCCAACCATCTCATCCTCTGTCGTCCCCTTCTCCTCCTGCCCTCAATCTTTCCCAGCATCAGGGTCTTTTCAAATGAGTCAGCTCTTCACATCAGGTGCCCAAAGTATTGGAGTTGCAGCGTCAAAATCAGTCCTACCAATGAATACCCGGGACTGGATAGACTGNTTAAATCTATTTCTCACTTCCACTGTTTAGTCATAAGGGATTTGATTTAGGTCATACCTGAATGGTCTAACGGTTTTCTCCACTTTCTTGGTGTACACAATAAGTGTATATTTAAGGTATTAAATGGAATAGATAGATTAGGGCAAATGTACTTGTGTGCATGGTTTTCTAGATCCTCTTTATTTTAAATTACTTACTTTCCCCAAGATATATCCAAGTACAAGCTGTATCAATTAGCCTAAATATTCCTCAAAAGAACATCTAACTCAACATGTCCAAATTAGAATTTATCTCTGTCAACAATGCCACTAGCCAAACCTTTTATTATCCTCAACTCCTCCCTCTCCTTTACTCACACATTCAACCAGTCACCAAATCTTGACTTTTCTTTCTCCCATATAGCTCTAAAATTGAACTGTTCCTCTCGATTTTCCACTGGCCAACTTAGGTCCAGGCCATTTTCACTTGAACTGTCCCCAAACTCTTTTGTCTCTGGCTCCCAGTTCCTACTGTTGCATGCATACTTATGCAGAACCCCACAGCTACTCACCCCTTGGATTGGCAGATTTATCAAATAAAATTACAGGACTCCCAGTTACCTTTGAATTTCAGATAAACAATTTTACTATAAGTATGTCCCAAATACTGCATGAGACAATGTTGCAAGTATTACAAATAGTCAGTCAATATTTCGGACATACTTATACTGAAAAACATTTTCTAAATCTAAAATTCAAGCCTAACTATATTTTGTCTGTTAACTGTATTTTATCTGCTTAACTATATTTTATCTGGAACTTCTGAATGATTGACACTGCTATCCCCTGATCTCATATGCATCCCCTGTCACTTTTTTCTATGAATATATATTATAACATTTTATGTGATCATTGTCAACTTACTCTTCAACCATTTGTTTCTGTAGTTGAGAGTTACATATATAGCTAAAGTATGAAACCATATGTGTAAGAATAATAACACTAAATTTGAGATAGTAGTTTCTATGGAGTATGAAGAAGGAAATGTCATCCGTTAGGGATACAGGAGAAAATCCTATTGTATGAATGTTTATATTGAGTATATTTTTAAATTTTGCTTTTGGGGTTTTTCTCTAAGAGTATTTATGTTTCATAATACATAAATGGTGCAAATGCAGATTTTTTATATTACTGCACTTCCTTGTGTGTCTCAAATGTTTGCAGTAAATGTTTTAAAATCTCTAATAACCCTCTAGATAAAGTCCAAAGAACAGAACAAGGATTACAAAAACCTTCATAGGTCTACTGACCCTGTTTATCCCTTTAATTGTACCATTTCCAGCTTGTACTCAACAGTCTGGTCATGTTGAAAATTTTTCTGCAAAAGATATCCAAGACTTAGTCCACACTATTTTCTCTCAGAGGAGACTCAGCCCCACCCTCATCCTCTTGTCATTAAGTCTCAAATTAATGATCAATATCTCTGGGGAAACTTCTCTGACACCTTATCTGTGTCTGGGTTTGGTTCTTCTATGTGTTGAGTTGGCCAAAAAGTTTGTTTGGGTTTTTCCATAAGATGTTACAGAAAACCAGAACAAACTTTTTGGCCAATCAATCATTTCAGCGCTTCGAGTACTGTCGTCACCACTTACATCTAATCACACCACAGTGTAATTGCTGACTTACTTCTCGGTGTCTCCCATAGAATGTAGACTCCTAAGTACAGACTATGTTGTGTTCACCCTAATATCCATAGCCTGGCATTAATGAACCCTCAATAAATACTTGCAATAGAGAAAAAAAATACTTGCAATAGGAATTAGTTAATTAATGAATGATGGACTGGTTTATTTGACATTCTTCTGGCCTGGAGAATTCCATGGACTGTGTATTCCATAGGGTCTCAAAGAGTTGAACACAACTGAGCGACTCTCACTTTCACTTTCACTTCAAGGCATGCTATCAGTTCAGTTCAGTTCAGTCTCTCAGTCGTGTCCGACTCTTTGCGACCTCATGAATCACAGCACGCCAGGCCTCTCTGTCCATCACCAACTCCTGGAGTTCACTCAGACTCACATCTGTCAAGTCAGTGATGCCATCCAGCCATGTCATCCTCTGTTGTCCCCTTCTCCTCCTGCCCCCAATCCCTCCCAGCATCAGAGTCTTTTCCAATGAGTCAACTCTTTGCATGAGGTGGCCAGAGTACTGGAGTTTCAGCTTAGCATCATTCTTTCCAGAGAAATCCCAGGACTGATCTCCTTCAGAATGGATTGGTTGGATCTCCTTGCATTCCAAGAGACTCTCAAGAGTCTTCTCCAACACCACAGTTCAAAAGCATCAATTCTT
>SJYV01023787.1:247504-268094 GCA_006410875.1 Neotragus pygmaeus
AGAGACTCTCAAGAGTCTTCTCCAACACCACAGTTCAAAAGCATCAATTCTTCGGCACTCAGCCTTCTTCACAGTCCAACACTCACATCCATACATGACCCCTGGAAAAACCATAGCCTTGACTAGACAGACCTTAGTCGGCAAAGTAATGTCTCTGCTTTTGAATATGCTATCTAGGTTGGTCATAACTTTTCTTCCAAGGAGTAAACGTCTTTTAATTTCATGGCTGCAGTCACTATCTGCAGTGATTTTGGAGCCCCCCCAAAATAAAGTCTGACACTGTTTCCCCATGCTATAATTTACTTTTAATAAGAATCCTGATTTGTAATCAGTATTTAGATGGAATCATAAAATCTTACCACCTCATGGTGTGTAGATTGGAAATCATTACCTGGAATAAAGTTGTTTTCTGTCATTCATATTGCAAAGTTTGGTTTCAATATCATCTGTCACCTAAACTAGGTTTTGCTTTTGCTGTTTAGGATTAGCATATCATAAACATTCATCAATTTCTACAACCTACACTTAGTCGTATGTGATGTTTCTGAAAATTGCTTTTTATACTTCCACATTCAATTTAGTGAATATGGTGGGCATTCCATTATACAATAGGTATTAGATATTTATACCGCTTGCATTTATGAAATCTAGTGTAAATTTTGTTGTTACCTATACCTTCTGCTCAGTCTGCTCTTTTTCTTCATTTCCTTTAAAGTCTATGTGCTAACAAAAGTTGTGATTTACTAAGACCTCCTAATCCCTAACCATGTGTAAAAATCAACGCATTATTACCTTAATAAAATAATACAACTTTCATTTACTATGTAAATTTGCCTCTTGAGTTTTCTCTCTCCTGTCATCTGTTTTCTAGATACAATTATTAATTTGACCAGGACTCTTTCCTCAATTCTGATTTTAAGATGCTTCTTAGAGTCTTTGCTTCTCAGCATTTTCCCATTCTCATTTATAGAAAAAAAAAAAAAGTGGATATTGGTGCAAGGAAAAACAGTATGTGAAACATACTTCAGACTTCCCTGGTGATCCAGTGATTAAGACTGTGCTTTCAATGCAGGGGGTAGGAGTTTGATCCTTGAGGGGGGAACTAAGATGTCATATGCCTCACAGCCAATTTTTTTTTTAATTTTTTAAGAAGGATGTCATCTTTATTCTACCTACTCCCTCTTTATTTCCATTCCTCAAACTTCATAATTTTAACTCTCAGTTAAGTCTTATCCTCACATTCTACTCTGATACTTCTAAAATAATATCATCTGGATTGTTTTGAGGCAATATCAAGAGAAGAAAATTAAGTCAAGTGATCATATAATCATTGAGGATCCCCTATTGCTAAAATCCAACCTACCATGCTTCCCTGACAGTTATGAACATTTGGCCCAGGGAATGCAAAGAGTTACCATTTGGAGAATGTTGGCTGATAGTCAAGAGGCTTTGATAGTGAAACATGCTACAACGAATTCACCATAATCCATGAACGGGTCCCCAGTATGACAAGTAAAGAAACTTATTTTTGTCAGCTTCTTGAGAGTCAGTCCATTTTGCAGGAATGAAATTGAGACAGTGAAAGATAAATGACTGGTAAATCAGAATTCTAATCTAAAATTAATGATGGAGTGGGCTAGAATTACTCAACAGCACACACTCCTGTAGATAAATCTCATACAAAGCCAAAGAAGCAGAAGGCTGCTTGATGAGCATGGAATCAGAATAAGTGGAGCCAATTATTTGATTCTAATGTTTAGTGGCATTGTGTTTTGTGAGCCTTTGTGTTCTGTGCCACAGGAATGAAATTTCTGTCTGTGAGGCAGATGGAGATTTACATGACCTACGAAGGACCAGCCCACGCCTCACCAGCACACAATGCTTGGACTGCACTACAAATTTGTACATTTGTGATTCCTTTTTTTTCCTGGAATTTCTGAATGATTAACACTGCTCTGCCCTGATCTCATATGCATCCCCTTGTCACTTTTTTCTATGGATATATATTATAACATTTTATGTGATCATTGTCAAGTATAAGCCTGGAAGCTATTGTTTCTTTCCATGACTTTATACATCTCTACTCAAATTGACTATGTGATCATTTCAAATTTTAACTTTCAAATAACTCTGCTTACTTGTAACTAATTTTTCTTCCTGGAGGAGGCTCCTCATCATGGTTTCTATATAAGGTTAACACATGAAAGCAAAATACTTTTCATATTTCATCTCAGGAAATAAGGTTTAGGCATAATACTAATGGATGTGATCTATCAGTTGAAATATTTGTTAGTCTTTTTAAACTATCCTTCTGAATGTATACACAAACACCTACACAATATAGGACAATTACTTTTAGTTCTTGGACTTCCCAGGCCAGGTGGCACGAGTGGTAAAGGACCTGCTTGCCAAGCAGGAGACATAGAGATGCAAGTTCGATCCCTAGGTCAGGAAGATTCCCTGGAGTAGGAAATGTCAACTCACTCCAGTATTCTTGCCTGGAGAATCCCATGGACAGAAGAGCCTTGTAGGCTTTTACTTTCACTTATGACATATGTACAGCTTCATTTTGATTAATCAGTCTCTAATTTTTAAACACCATCTAGCTTTTTTGCCTTTCTTTAAACTTGTTTTTAATGGGAGGATAATTACTTTACAATGTTGTGTTGGTTTCTGCCATACAACAATCATAAGTATACCTATGTCTCCTCCCTCTTGAACCTCCCTCCCATGACCTACCCCATCCCATCCTTCTGTATCGTCACAGAGTACCAGGTTGAGCTTCCAGTGTTATATAGCAACTTTCTATTACCTATCTCTTCTACATATGGTGATATATATGTTTCAATGTTATTCTCTCAATTCATCCCACCCTCTCCTTCCTCTGCTGTGTCCAGAAGTCTGTTCTCTATGTCTGTGTCTCTACTCCTGCCCTGCAAATAGGTTCATCAGTACCGTTGTTCTAGATTCTATGTATATATGTTAATATGCGATATTTGTTTTTCTCTCTCTGACTTACTTCACTCTGTATAACAGGTTCTAGGTTTTTCCACCTCACTGGCAGTGGCTCAAATGTGTTCCTTTTATGGCTAAGTCATATTCCATATATATACCAACTTTGTTTTGTTTCCAATCTGTTGCAGACTAGTATTTTGTAAAATATACCAGAAACAAATAGCTAGAAAAATTTAAATGTCATACAAAATTTTGTTATACTCAAAAGATATCAATTTATTCTGTCAAATTTTTATAGTAATTTCTATTGCTCACATTTCATGTCTAACCTGCAACAAATAGTCTGCTGACAGACACTGCTGTGAAGACCACACTTGGAGTAGTGCTATCCTATACTATAGGAGCTCCCCAGGTGGTGCTAGTGGTAAAGAACCTGTCTGCCAATGGCAGGTGACATAAGAAACATGGGTTCAATCGCTGGGTCAGGAAGATCTCTTGGAGGAGGAAATGGCAACACCCAAGTAATCTTGCCTGGAGAATCTCATGGACAAAGGATCCTGGAGGACTACAGTCCACGGGATCGCAGAGTTGGATATGACTGAAGCAACTTAGCATCCTATACAAAGGGGTTTCCCTGGTGGCTGTGGAGTAAAGAATCCACCTACAATACAGGAGATGCAGACTCACTGCAAAGATGGAGGTAAAGGGTCTAGAATGGTATCTTTATGCAGTAGAAAGAATGGCTATTATTGTGAATGTCAGTCTTGGGCTTCCCAGGTAACTCAGTGGTAAAGAATCTGCCTGCTAATGCAGGAGACACAGGAGTCATGGGTTTGATACCTAGGCTGGAGTGGGAAATGCAACCCACTCCAGTATTCTTGCCAAGAAAATTCCATGGATGGAGAGGCCTGGCAGGCTAGAGTCCATGAGGTCCCAAAGAGTCAGACATGACTGAGCACACACTCATAGCCCTATGTTTGGGCTTCCCTATTGGCTCAGATGGTAAAGAATCTGCCTAAAACGGGGGAGACCCAGGTTCGATTCCTAGGTTAAGAAGACCCCTTGGAGATGGGAATGGCAACCCACTCCAGTATTCTGGCCTGGAGAATTCCATGGACAGAAAAGCCTGGTGGGCTATAGTCCTTCAAGTCCCAAAGAGTGGGACATGACTGTACAGCTAACACTTCCACTTTCAAGGTAATAGAAAGGATTTCTCCTTTTGGTTGCTCAGAATAGAATCCCATTGATTGATTCTGTCAATAACTATGTCCAGGCCTATAAGTCTTTTTTTCCTTGAACAGTCATAATGCACAATAAATTAGTCACTATGAGTTAATAGCAATATATTCATTTTAATGATTGACTGTACTTTTTATTCAAGAATGTATTAAAAGTGTAGGTAAGGAATAAAGTTTGTTACTCTGTGTGCTTAATGCAAATTGTATTTGAGTGAGTAAAAAGAGTATTGTATTAATAACCGGAGTTAAGCACAAAATGTTTTTAGAGTAGAAAATATAGTCTGTATGGTATTATAGTGATGTCAGACATTTGTCCAAACCCATAGAATATGTAATACTGAGAGTGAATGCTAATGTAAAATATGGGTTTAATCTAACAAACACACCACTCTGGTGAGGATGTTGAAATTGGAGAAGGCAGCACACATGTAGTACAGGAGGTAAATAGGAAATCTCTGAATTTTCCTCTTAATTTTTTAGTGAACCTAAAACTTCTCTTGAAAATAAAATCTTAAAAAAAAAAAAAAGAAGAAGAAGAAAGGAAAGATTTTCTGAATTAACGAGAAAAAAAAGGTTGTTAGCTTTTGGTACATTTGAAATTTATACGGTTATTTGTAATATTATTTAAGAACCACTGGGTATTGATGCAATCTTTCAGGAGTCAAGGGTTCAATCCCTGGGTTGGGAAGATCCTCTGGAGAAGGGCATAGCAACCCACTCCAGTATTCTTGCCTGGAGAATTTCATGGACAGAAGAGCCTGGCAGGCTACAATCCACAGGGTTGCAAAGAGTCAGACATCACTGAAGCAACTGAGTACAGCACAACATATCCTATACAAAATAGGGATTATTATTTCCACTTTCCTGGTAAAAGAGAAAACTTGGCTAAATAATATAATTTATTTAATTTCTCTCAGATAATCAATGACAAAGGCCAAATTTGTAACCAAGACTGATTCCAAATTCTTAAGTTATAAATAAGTATGGTTTCACTGACAATTCTAAAATGGTGCCATCCAATACAATAGTTGCTAACCACTTGTGGCTATTTACATTTAAATTAATTTTAATTATATAAAATCAACTTCATGTTTCCAGTTCTTCAGTTGCGCTAGTGACATTTCAAGTACTGAAAAGCCACATATAGTTGGTTAGTGGCTACTGTATGGAAAAGTACAGACAAAATTCGCATCCTCACAGAAAATACTATTGAACTGTCTTGCTCTAGAATACCAATAATTCCATGTTTGTAAGCTACTATTAGACACTTTGGGGTTGCCTGCTTGACACACAATTATCCCCTCTTCTTCAAGAAGCTGCCCTCTCCTCAAAACAAGGCAGTTTTTATCCTCCAAGAATTTGCCCCACCTTTCCAGTCATGGCTGACTTAACCAGCTGTGAACAACTTACAAGGAAAGAAAGTGAAGTCACTCAGTCATGTCCAACTCTTTGTGACCCTATGGACTGTAGCCTACCAGGCTCCTCCATCAGTGGGATTTTCCAGTCAAGAATACTGAAGTAGGTCGCCATTTCCTTCTCCAGGAGATCTTCCTGGCCCAGGGACTGAACCCAGGTCTCCCACATTGTAGGCAGATGCTTTACTGTCTGAGCCACCAGGGAAGTCTATTGGCAGGTTAGTATAAACCCCTGACAGTGTTTCTGCCATAAGCTGTATTAGATCACTGTGGAACCACAGCCAAGGCAAATACATGTGTCTTTTATCTTTAGGAGAAAGTTCGGGCATCCTAAAGTGATTTACCTTGGTGAAAAGAGAACATTCACAATCTACTAATGTCAAATTATTTCTCAAGAGAAAAGAAAATAGTAATTAAGGCCTGAAAAGGAGAATTTGACCTAGAGTCCCGCAAAGTATCAGCTCCAAATCAAACAACTATAGTTATGTATTAAGACTGAAATGAACTAATGTGACAGCTTTGTAGCAGAGCCTATGGATCAATGGAAGAAAATTGCCTAGGAAGAGGAAATAATAATGAATTTTGTATCTATAGCTATAGCCAACATTGAGTATTTGTTTACTGTTTATCAATCATGTTTAGGCATTTACATGCTTATTTTCTTTGTTGTTCAAACAAATTTTTGAATACACCAATTTTGCAAATAAAGGGTATAGAGAAAACTGAGATTTACAGAGCACTAGGGCATAGTTATGGAGAAGACAATGGCACCCCACTCCTGTACTCTTGCCTGGAAAATCCCATGGACAAAGGAGCCCGGTAGGCTGCAGTCCATGGGGTCACGAAGAGTCAGAAGGGACTGAGTGACTTCCCTTTCAATTTTTACTTTCATGCATTGGAGAAGGAAATGGCAACTCACTCCAGTGTTCTTCCCTGGAGAATCCCAGGGATGGCAGAGCCGGGTGGGCTGCCGTCTATGGGGTCACACAGGGTTGGACACCACTGAAGCGACTTAGCAGCAGCAGCAGGGCATAGTTAAAAGCTTTGGTGGTTGCTCAAACTTCATACAGTAAGAAAAGTACTATACAACACCATAAAATATTGAGCTAGAAAAATCAATGTGAATTCATAAACTTACAAAGAAATACTGGGCTCTAGTTCTATACTAAAAGTGATCCAGCTGCAATAGTTGTAGCAGTAGTTTTGCCTGCCACAAAAACCCATGGGCAATCCTAGCAGCCCAGATTTGTATCCCTAATGTTATCAGTAATGATATTGAAAAAAGAAAGATTAGCAAGGTATTTTTAATATGTGTGACTATAATCAGTCAGTTCAGTTCAGTCGCTCAGTCGTGTCTAACTCTTTGTGACTCCATGAATCGCAGCACGCCAGGCCTCCCTGTCCATCACCAACTCCCGAACTTTACGCAAACTCACATCCATTGAGTTGGTGATCCCATTCAGCCATCTCATCCTCTGTCGTCCCCTTTNAGTCGCTCAGTCGTGTCTAACTCTTTGTGACTCCATGAATCGCAGCACGCCAGGCCTCCCTGTCCATCACCAACTCCCGAACTTTACGCAAACTCACATCCATTGAGTTGGTGATCCCATTCAGCCATCTCATCCTCTGTCGTCCCCTTTCCCTCCTGCCCCCAATCCCTCCCAGGATCAGGGTCTTTTCCAATGACCTCTTCGCATGAGGTGGCCAACGTACTGGAGTTTCAGCTTCAGCATCAATCCTTCCAATGAACACCCAAGACTGATCTCCTGTAGGATGGACTGGCTGGATCTCCTTGCAGTCCAAGGGACTCTCAAGAGTCTTCTCCAATACCACAGTTCAAAAGCATCAATTCTTCAGCACTCAGCCTTCTTCACAGTCCAACTCTCACATCCGTACATGACGACTGGAAAAACCATAGCCTTGACTAGATGGACCTTTAATAGTACATGTTAAATTATATTGACTTTAAGTCAATATAAATAGAAAACACTAATATATAGGTGCATTTTCTTTATTCCATTACGTGTGTGTCTATAAAATATGGATAGGTCCTTTTTTCTAAGTATAAGCAAGATACAACTTACATTGCTGTTGTTCGCTGTTGTTCAGTCAATAAGTCACGTCTGACTCTTGCAACCCCATGGACTAGAGCATGCCAGGCTTCCCTATCCCTCACCATCTCCTGGAGTTTGTCCAAGTTCATGTTCATTAAATCAGTGATGCCATCCAACCATCTCATCCTCTGTCAACTTCTTCTCCTTCTGCCTTTGATATTTCCCAGCATCAGGTTCTTTTCCAATAAGTCAGTTCTTGGCCTCAGGTGGCCAGAGTATTGGAGCTTCAGCTTTAACATCAGTCTTTCCAAGAATATTCAGGGTTGATTTCCTTTAGGATTGACTGGTCTGATTTCCTTGTTGTCCGAGGGACTCTCAAGGGTCTCCTCCATCACCATATTTCAGTATCGATTTTTTGGCACTCTGCCTTCTTTATTGTCTAGGTCTCACATCTGTACATGACAGCTGGAAAGACCATAGCCTTGACTGGGGAACTCTCAGTGAACCAAATGCTTCCAGAAAAAAAAAGAAATAGATTCTATGTAAAAATCAAATGGACTGATATATTCCATGGGTGATATATTGTAACGAAGCAGAAGGTGGATCCAGCAATTGCTCATTACTGGTGGTCATATACATAGTCATCAACTTAAAGAGAACTCAAAAATTCAATTCCAGAAAAATAAATGACCCAATCAAAAAATGGGCCAAAGAACTAAATAGACATTTCTCCAAAGAAGACATACGGATGGCTAACAAACACATGAAAAGATGCTCAACATCACTCATTATCAGAGAAATGCAAATCAAAACCACAATGAGGTATCATCTCACACCAGTCAGAATGGCTGCGATACAAAAGTCTACAAGCAATAAATGCTGGAGAGGGTGTGGAGAAAAGGGAACTCTCTTACACTGTTGGTGGGAATGTAAACTAGTACAGCCACTATAGAGAACAGTGTGGAGATTCCTTAAAAAATTTCAAATAGAACTGCCTTATGACCCAGTAATCTCACTGCTGGGCATACACACCGAGGAAACCAGAATTGAAAGAGGCACGTGCATCCCAATGTTCATCGCAGCACTGTTTATAATAGCCAGGACAGGGAAACAACCTAGATGTCCATCAGCAGATGAATGGATAAGAAAGCAGTGGTACATATACACAATGGTGTATTACACAGCCATTAAAAAGAATACATTTGAATCAGTTCTAATGAGGTAGATGACACTGGAGCCTATTATACAGAGTGAAGTAAGCCAGAAAGAAAAACACCAATACAGTATACTAACACATATATATGGAATTTAGAAAGATGGTAATGATAACCCTGTATGCAAGACAGCAAAAGAGACACAGATGTATAGAACGGACTTTTGGACTCTGTGGGGGAGAGAGAGGGTGGGATGATTTGGGAGAATGGCTTTGAAACATGTATACTATCATGTAAGAAATGAATCACCAGTCTATGTTCGATACAGAATGCAGGATGCTTGGGGCTGGTGCATGGGGATGATCCAGAGAGATGATATGGGGTGGAAGGTGGGAGGGGGGTTCAGGATTGGGAACTCATGTACACTCATGGCGGATTCATGTCAATGTATGGCAAAACCAATACAGTATTATAAAGCAAAATAAAGTAAAAATAAAAATTAAAAAAAATAATATCTCCCAAAATAATGAATTAACAGCTATTCCACTGTAAGAATTAACTGAAAAGTTGATCTCTCATCTTCTGGTAAATAAAATCTGTAAGTGTTCTCTAAATAACCCTACACAATGAATTATAAATACTATTCTGATATGACTTAGAAAGTTTCCAATATTTGTATCAGGCTAGATCCAGTAACAATAAAATGGCGTCATCTCAAAAAGCAGGATGTTTAATTGCATGTGAACAATGGCACTGAGGTCAGCTGGCTTAGGCTCAAAATAACTCCCTGCAGACAAGTTTTTTGATCTTTTTGTATTTTGGTTTCCTTATCTATAAATGGGAGTTATAACATCTCCAGTTTCTTATCTAGTGGGAGTTCTAGTAGTTTCTTTATCAATGGTTACTGTGAGAATTAAAGAGTGAACATGTGTGACATTGTAGGATTGACGCTACCTAATGTTAAGACTTGATACAGACACAATCCTGCAAGATGAAATCCCCAGGTCAGTAGATGCCCAATATGCTACACTACTGGAGAACAGTGGAGAAATAGCCCCAAAAAGAATGAAGAGATGGAGCTAAAGCAAAAACAACACCCAACTGTGGATGTTATTGGTGATGGAAGTAAAGTCTGATGCTGTAAAGAACAATGTTGCATAAGAACCTGGAATGTTAGGTCCATGAATCAAAGTAAATTGGAAGTGGTCAAACAGGAAATGAGTGAACATCAACATTTTAGGTATCAGTGAACTAAAATGGACTGGAATGGGCGAATTTAACTCAGATGACCATTATATCTACTACTGTGGGCAAGAATCCCTTAGGAGAAATGTAATTGCCCTCTTGGTCAACAAAAGAGTCTGAAAAGCAGTACTTGGGTGCAATCTCAAAAATGACAGAAGAAAAAAAAAATGACAGAAAGATCTCTGTTCATTTCTGAGGCAAACCATTCAATATCACAGTAATCCAAGTCTATGCCCAACCAGTAATGCTAAAGAAGCTGAAGTTGAATGGTTCTATGAAGACCTACAAGACCTTCTTNAAAAAAAAATGACAGAAAGATCTCTGTTCATTTCTGAGGCAAACCATTCAATATCACAGTAATCCAAGTCTATGCCCAACCAGTAATGCTAAAGAAGCTGAAGTTGAATGGTTCTATGAAGACCTACAAGACCTTCTTGAACTAACATACAGAAAACAATGTCCTTTTCATTATAGGGTACTGGAATGCAAAAGTAGGAAGTCAAGAGATACCTGGAGTAACAGGCAAATTTGGCTTTGGAGTACAAAATGACTCAGGGCAAAGGCTTACAGTATTTTGCTAAGAGAACACACGAGTCGTACCAAACCATCTTTCAACAACACAAGAGAAGACTCTACACATGGACATCACCAGATGATCAATACCCAAATCAGATTGATTTTATTCTTTGCAGCCAAAGATGGAGAAGCTCTATAAGGTCAGCAAAAACAAGACCAGAGGCTGACTGTGTCTCAGATCATGAAGTGTTTATTGCCAAATTCAGACTTAAATCGAAGAAAATAGGGAAAACAACTAGATCATTCAGGTGCAACCTAAATTAAATCCCTTACAATTATACAGTGGAAGTGACAAATAGATTCAAGGGATTAGATCTGATAGAGTACCTGCAGAACAATGGACATAGGTTTGAGACATTGTACGAGAGGCAGTGAACAAGACCATCCCCAAGAAAAAGAAGTGCAAAAAGGTAAAATGGCCTNGCTCCTTTGTCCATAGATTCTCCAGGCAAGAATACTGGAGTGGGTTGCCATGCCCTCCTCCAGGGGATCCTCCTGATCCAGAGATAGAACCCTCGTCTCCTGCACTGCAGGTGGATTCTTTACCACTGAGCCACCTGGGAAGTCCATTGAATTATGTATGTTGCTCTAAAAATAATGCACCATGGTATAAACTCTCTTGAAAAAGTGAAAGCATAATATACACATTGCTTTGCACCTTACTTTGCTGTCTCAGAAGATAGAGATCATGACACACCAACTCAGATCAATCTCCTGCTTCTCTACTATACCGTACCCCTCACAGAATTGTGTCATTAACACACCAGTCTCCCATAGATGGATACATAAGGTTTTTTCCATTCTTTTGCTTTTAAAATAGCAAAAATAGGTATGAATAACATCCTTATTCATCCTTACACACATAAGGGAATACGTTTGAAGGATAAGTTCCTACAAGTAAAGTTACTAAGTCATGGGAATCCTTGATACATAATACTGAGCTGCTGTCTATTAAAGTTTTCTCAATTTATGAGAGTGAAAAAGGCTTGATTTAGAGCATTTATATTAGTTCATTTAAAAAAGAATCTTTCGTTATGGTAATATTAAATACAATATCCATATTTATGAAACTCAGTGTTTGTTCACAGACATTAGGAGATAAGCCAATTAGGACCCTCCTGGTCTCGAAGATTCCTATCACATAAAAACATATGCATGTACAGCTATGTATAATTCTTGAGATGAGTTGCAGTTGATATATTTTTAACAGAAAAACGTTAATTAAAATACATTAATATTTATTAGTGCTTCGGAGTCCATTCATTTTTTTCCCCAGGGCTAAAAATTTTGCCTGGTTTCTTAAAAATTTGTAGGTCCTTAGGCACTGCTCCCCAGTGTTTAATGGCTGTATCCCAGTAGTTAATTTGAAAAGCAAATTGCCTCGGTCCTTTCAGTAAAAATTTAAGAGCCATTTATTCTGTGTTCTCTTCTTCCTTAACTAGTTTAATAAAGTTTCAGATATTTAGCTAATACTTTGCAGGAAGAGAAGTATTCCTAAATTCCCTAGTCCTAGAAAATAGTAACCATACTAAATAGGTCAAGTCCGTATTGTTTAGGGAACAAGGAGATTTTTGTTGTTTTTTAGAGGAGTGATCCTTGTGAGAGTAGGGTTGTGGATACAGGTGAATAAATTGCGACCCAGGACAACTCCATTCCTACCAGGATGTTGCTGTCAATTGTGTAACAATGAAGACATTCTGTCTAAGGATTTAAGGCTCTAGTAAGTTTTTCAAAGCCACACTTCGTTTTGTATTTCATCAGACAGAGGTTTCTCTGGGTACTTCAAAAGATAATGATGTTTGAATAGCTCTTAGAAAGATGCCAGAGTTTTCCTTAGAGGTCCTCTCTACAGTAGCTTTAGTATTACTTAAAAATACGACTCTCACTCCGATTTCAATCAACGTTAAGTACTGGGTCATTACACAATTCAGCGTACTTTCAAAGGCAGGCTGCCCGNAGAAAGATGCCAGAGTTTTCCTTAGAGGTCCTCTCTACAGTAGCTTTAGTATTACTTAAAAATACGACTCTCACTCCGATTTCAATCAACGTTAAGTACTGGGTCATTACACAATTCAGCGTACTTTCAAAGGCAGGCTGCCCGCTGTTAACGAGAATCCAAGCTGCGCATTTGGCAGCTTAGGCCGGCGTTTTCGTCACCGATCTCCACTTTGTCGCTCGCGTCGTTCGGAACCGCCCTCAGGACAAAGGGTGGTGGGTGGAGGTGGGGAAGGGTCCAGGCAAGGGCTGCTATTAAGAGGAGGCTATCTGCGTGGCCTCTTTTCAGGTTACTGGGTTTCAATGTCAAACCAGGTTTTCTCCTCATCTCCCGTGAACCTCCGGTCACAGAGCCGCCCGGGTGGCTCACAGGAGCCAGCAAGGAAGTTTTCCCAGGGTCGGGACTCAGGAATTTCACCCACAGGAACCAGCACCAAGGGGATAACAGAGACTAACAGAGACTCCAGCCCCACTGCACAGCCTGTACGGGAAGAGCTTTGGCGGTGACGCTCCAGGCTACGCCTCTGCTGCCAGCCAATGACAAGCGGGGGCCGCTTTGGAGCCTGCGCTCATTGGGTCGTGCTGGCTCCGCCCCAGGGTGAAGCAACGCTACCGGCCGGTTAAGTCCCAGCTACAGAGGGGTAGGGTTCGGCTCTTGTGCACTCGCTGCTGGTTCCACCTGCGTACCTTTACCTCCCATTCACCTGATTCTTCTGTCTTTTTCAAGTCCTGACGCATCAGTTTCGTAGTTTTATCTTCCTCGCTCTTTTACTGTTTCCTTTCTTCGCAGCTCAACATGCAGGAAAAAGAAGCCTCCCCACACGGATTCCTGCCTAGGTTCCAGCATTTCGCCACGCAGGCCATCCACGTGGGCCAAGAACCGGAGCAATGGACCTCCCAGGCTGTAGTGCCCCCCATCTCGCTATCCACCACGTTCAAGCAAGGGGCTCCCGGCCAGCACTCGGTGAGCTGGGTCTGTCTGGGGCGGTCCAGTGTTGGGCGTCCCAACACTGGGCGCCCCAAAGGGAGATGGCTTATAAATTAAGAAGCACGCAAGTAATTTGTAAGGTGTAATTTGTGTATTATCACGAAGAATGTTTACTGTGAGGATGATACCTGTAAACCTCCTTGTAGTAAAGCTTTGTATTGGATGGTTCAGTGATCATATTTCTTTTGATAAACAGGACTAGAGGGAACAGTTTGTCTAACTTGCTGTATAGATTTGGACTGATATTCATGTGATTAGGGCAGATTTGCAGGTCAAAATTATCATAACTTCTTTGAGTTACCGTAAGCAACAAAAATTATAAAGATATAGTAAGAAGTCAACATAAAAATCTAAGTCATAATTCACCTGGAATCAAGATCCTTCCCAATAGCTTTTAATTCCCAATATTATTCCAATAGTTATTAATAGATATTGACTACTGCTTGTATGCCAGATGTCAGTACATACCTACATTATATCATATGTATTACATATATTACCTCAGATAATCCTTACAGCAATGCTATTCTGAACTGAGTTCTCATTTCTCTCATGAAAAACCTGAGGTTTAGGGATGTTAAGCATCTATTGCAAAGGCCATTGTAATGGAGCTGGGATTCATTCTTGCTGTAGAGCACCACCCACTCTTGGGCTTTAATCCACACTGTGCTGTACTAACAGTTATGTGAGCAACACTCTAACCCATTGCATCAGTTTGGCTTAGTGATTAAGAGCATAAATCATGTAGTCAGAGGCCCTCAGTTTGAATTCTAACAGCACCTCTTCTGAGCTGGGCAATCTTGAGGAAGTAATTTAACTTATCTACTTACTTATAAGTAATTTAACTTATCCTGTGTAAATAAATGTTTTAATAATAGTACATACCATGTAAGTTGTTGATATGTAAGTTAAGCTATATGGTATGATACATTATAACTGGTTAGTAGTTTCACAGTGTTCACATGTACATTTTTTCCATTTGATCCTTAACAACCAGATTAGAGCGCAGGACAGGTATATTTTTTAATAGAAAAGGAACCTACCCAGAGTCATGGATGAGAAAGCTCTCTGTGTTAATCATATAGCTTTTTCTTTTTCGGTAGAGTGCTTGACGGATCTTGTAGTATTTAAAAGTTGCTGAGGTCCAAAAGAAATTACCGTTGGTCCTTGAACAGCAGGGGTTTGAACTATGTGGGTCTACATATATGTTGTTGTTTTTTTTTTCAATTGTAACTACTACAGTGCTGCACAGCCTGTGGTTGGTTGAATCTGGGGATGCAGAAGGACAGATATGTAGGAACTTCAGATATGGAGGGCAGACTGTAAGTTGTACATGGATTTTTCACTGAGCAGAGGGTTGGCACCCTAACTCAAGTGTTGTTCAGTGTCAAATGTAACTAAATAAACTTTGTAGATCTAAAACCTTGGTTGTATCAATATTTCAAACACCTCTTTAGTGTGTTATATAAGTTGAGGAAATTCTTTTAGACATGGCCCTTTGTTTTGTGAGGTGGAGTTCTAAGGGCATATCTACAACTCGTTTAGGATACTTGGAGCTATTGTAACTTGTAATCAAAATGTGCACACCATCTGTCCCTGAAGTTCCTTCTCAGTGTAAGCCTTCATGAACGTGTAGCTGCCCAAGCATTAATATTTAATGCAAAAGTTAATAATTTAGCTATGATAATTAAATGTTTTCAGAGAGTCAACCAGGCGATAAAATCCACAAAATCCTTTTTTTTTTTTCCACCATGCCGTGCTGCTTGTGGGATCTTATTAATAGTTCCCCAACCAGGGACCAAATGTGTGCCCCCTGCAGTGGAAGCAGGGAGTCCTAACTACTGAAACACCAGGGAAGTCCCCCCAAACTCCTCTTACTGTCGTTTATATATCAGTTAAGAGCACTAAAGAGAACTCAAGGAACTGAAATGAGAAGCATCTGATTCTTCAGTTCCATTTGGAAAACCATTGAATGAGTGATAGTGTGGAAATTTTTCCTGCTTTTCTCTCCACAAAGTTAAATCTCTGCCATGAATATTTAGAAAGACATGAGCTACCTTTCCGTGGCAGTAGCCACATGATTCCAAACAGTTTTTTTTGCATCTGGAGTACAGCTGCAGGTCCTATCAAGGAGGCGATGGTGGAGAGTGATAAGGATGTCTTGGAGCCCTATAAAATATGTCTACTCAGTTTCTCAAAAACATGGCAACAAAACTTAAATAAATAAACTACAGATTATATACATATATATTTATATGTATAAAGCATATACATTTATGTAATATATGTGTTTTTGTTGGGAAAATCCTCAGGAGGAGAGTATGGCAAACCACTCCAGTATTCTTGCATGGAAAATCCCTGTGGACAGAGGAGCCTGGTGGGCTACAGTCCATAGGATCACAAAGAGTCAGGCATGACTGAAGTGACTTAGCACACATGCATGCACATGTGTGTGTAACTAGTACTGGGAGCTCCTGAATCAGAACCAGGTGTAAAAAGTGGTTATGTTTTGTTATGTGCTATATGAAGCAGGAGGAGAAAAGTAAGTATAGCATTTTTAGTCAGTGTTTAAATCTTGGTTTTGAATTCTGGCTCTGACATACCTGGTAACATTTGGCTTTAGTTTCTTCAGAGCAGGTTGTGAGGATTAAATAAAATGACTGGATGTAGACAGAGACTGACAAATACTACATGATATCACTTACATGTGAAAGCTAAAAAATAAAACTAACTAGTCACTATAGCAACAACAAGAAAAAAAACATACTCACAGATAGAGAGAACCTCGTGGTCACCAGTGGGAAGAGGGAAAGGGGAGAGGGAAGTTACGGCAAGAGATTAAGAGGTTAAATACTACGATATGAAAGAAATAAGCTATAAGAATACATAGTACCAACATGAGGAATATGGTCAATATTTTATAATGACTATAAATGGAATATAACCTTTAAAAATTGTGAGTCACTATGTTGTACACCTGAAACAAGGTAGTATTGTACATCGACTATACCTCGATAAAAATATATCAAATAAAATGACTGGGTGACTTCAGCTAGTATAGTACCATATGTGTAAAAGAATTATAATGCAAATTTTTAAAAAGGATTGTGTAGAGCTGTTTTGCTGAGAATGACTCCCTTTTCTGAGTCACTTTTGTAGAACTAAGACCTGAACTTCAGGCATTTGTAAGCATATCTTCCTGCTGGATGCTAAACAGAACTTGCATCACTTATTTTTTTAGGAAATGACATGCAGGTTAGAAATAGGTTTATTTTGTTGATTCAGGTGACTCCTGTTTCCTAATACCCCTAGATTAATGGGTAGAGATGAGTCTAACATAATAATAATGCTAATAATAAAAACATTTATCCTAGTGGTTAGCACATGCCAGGCATCATGCAAAGAAGTTATTATACATTATCTCATTTTACCTTCATGTCAATTTTATGAACTAGATACCTGTATTTTATTCCCATTTTATGGGTCTAGAGATTGATTCTGGAAAATATTAAGTAACTTATCTATTGGCATATAGCTCCTAAGTGGCAGACACAGAATTCTAATCCAGTTTGGCTAACATAATACTCATTCTTGTGTCTAATGGCAAGACACATCATAGATAAACAACAGAAACTCTTTATGGTGGGATGCCCCTGTAGTTGTGGAGATGTCCGTGTTAAGACTCTGATAATAAATTTAAATCTGTTAGGGTGAACTCTGACCTCTTTCCTTCAGGGTTTTGAGTATAGCCGTTCTGGAAATCCCACTCGGAATTGCTTGGAAAAAGCAGTGGCGGCACTGGATGGGGCTAAGTACAGTAAGTGATTTTCGTTTCAAAGTTTGTAAAATCTAGAATTCATTACTTTTATAGAGAAAATCATAGAGGCATGGGATGTAGAATTGGAAAGAAATAAGGAAATCAGCTAGTTCAAAACTTATTTTTCTAAGACGTTGAATTATTTGCCCAAGGTTGCACAGTGGACTTCATATGTATATGTGTAGCTATAAAGTGAAAGTAGATCTGAATAGAGGCAAAATGGCAGAATGTGTCACTTAGTATTCATGTAAATTCACTCTTCACCTGGAGATGGCAATATAAATAGAAACAAATTAACCAAATTTTATAACACCATTCATGAGAACATAAACTTTTTAATGCTCAAGTCCATTCACCTGCCATGTGGTTTTTTTTTTTTAAGCAGAGGGCTATTTTTTCAATATAAAAATCTCACAAGTTAATGAGAAGGCAACCAATATAGATATTAACACAGGATTTGAATAGTCATTCCACAGGAAAAAAAGTATAAATGGCTTTTAAAATTATGAGAAATTGATGAGTAACTTTTAGGGAATCTCATGTCAGCTGCTACTGGGGTCCGAGAATAGGGCCAAGGAACATTTGCAATAGCCAGGTGTCCTTGATACTGTGCTTTCAGAGATTACGAATTAACTCCCCAGATCTAGTATTCTTTCAGTGAATAGAATGAATGGCTGTTAAATCATCTTTGTATTTTTTATACAAGTAATACTAAATGAGGGCAGAATAATGAGTTAGAAAATAAGAGTCTTAGGAGTTTTCTCACACTAAGAGTGTAGGAATTAGAAACATTAACATGAGTTGTTGGGGTTTCTTTTTTTTTTAGATGAGAGAATGTTTTAAACACCAAATTTCTGAAATTTAATACTGTACAGGGAACATTTCCCACAGAGGGTATAAAAGCTGAGGATTCATATGCTAGACACTTTAGAGGTGAGCTGCAGAAAACACAGTTGTTTTGAATTGGATTTCAAGGTTAGCTTTCTGTATGAATTTGTGGTTGGACTGTGAATCTGCCTAGTAGAAAATTGCAATGCCAACCTCAACTTTTCTGAGAAAATTTTGAAATAATTACATTTTTCAAGTTAATTGGATATTCCGTCTATCAGTCACAGGTGATTTTTTATCATCAAGGTGATATATTGATATTTTATAGGATGTTTTCCTTTACAGGGTCTAATGTACAATGCCACTTCTTTAAAATTGTTCAATTTCACTATTTTTGTTCAATATGTGATTTCAGATCATGTATGTTTAGAAGATAATCCACATTAAAACATTTTTTAAAAATAAAATTTAGATTTATCAGACACATCTCAGGTATGATTTTGAATTTTGTTAAAATGTTTGCTCAATTGAATATCATATAGTTAATGGATGAATCATATCTTCGCTCCGTTCCTAAAATTTGAAATTTCTTTAGAGTTTGATATTTTTAAAATGTAATTTAATTGGCAATTGATCTTTTGACTCAGAAATTTGTAAACAATTATTTCTTTGAAGCTTTTCAGAGAGATGTTGCTATAACCAAAGCAGAATTAAGTATTTTTTGTTTTTGAAATAGAAAAGATTTTGTAACGGTATTAATCAGGGGATTTCTGATGACTCAGTAGTGATGGTTGTCCTTTAGTCAGCAGAGAGAAGGATTTAAAGTAACGCAAATAAATACTGTAGGTGTTTTTTAACCTTTGGGTCTGGTATTTTGGCTTACACTAGCTTGGTTTTTATTTTAGGTTTGGCCTTTGCTTCAGGTTTAGCAGCCACTGTGACCATTACCCATCTCTTAAAAGCAGGAGACCAAATTATTTGTATGGATGATGTGTATGGAGGTAGGTGACCTCTCTCATTCATGCTGTTTCAGCTGTTATTTTAAAGACAATAAAATGGGTCCTGAATTATATTAACATTGCTACTTGGATTGTTGATTATCTTTTCAAAATATGATGAACACCTCCATGCTGCTCCACACTTGATAAATGAGGAGCAGAAACACCTGGGGTTTACGCTCTAGAACTGCTTATAAGACTGATTGTTTAATAACAATTTTATTTAAGCTGCCGCATGCATGCTCAGCCACTAAATTATGTCCAACTCTTTACAATCCCATGGACTGTAGCCCGCCAGGCTCCTCTGTCCATGGGATTCTCCAGGCAATAATACTGGAGTGGGTTGCCATTTTTTCCTCCAGAGAATCTTCCTTACCCAGAGGTCAAACCCACATTTTTTGTATCTCCTGAATAGGCAGGTGGATTCTTACTGCNGACTGTAGCCCGCCAGGCTCCTCTGTCCATGGGATTCTCCAGGCAATAATACTGGAGTGGGTTGCCATTTTTTCCTCCAGAGAATCTTCCTTACCCAGAGGTCAAACCCACATTTTTTGTATCTCCTGAATAGGCAGGTGGATTCTTACTGCTGCGCCACCTGGGAATCCCATTTAAGCTGCTGGGATGAACCTATTTGAGACATACTCTGCTCTAGAGGAGATAGTATTTAGAGAGATAGTGTTCCACTATAATTTAAATTTTTTTCCTGCAGTGAAAATGTCTGTATAGTCCAGGTCATTCTCAAAGGGCTTAACTCTACCCAACTCTTAAGCACCATGCCCCCTGATTTTTTTTTAGGGACCCTTTTGAAAACCTATTGAAAGCTATGGACCTTTTTCTCCAAAAAATGTGCTTAAGACTGTAGTCAACATTTATCATTTTAATTTTAAGATCGAAGGGCCTTACTCTTTGTAGCCTATCTGTGGATACAAATTTAAGAACTTTTATTCCAAATTGTTTAAATGCTAGTTATATAAAGTGGTAAGTGGGAAGGTAAGGGAAACTAGTTGCCCTTATCTTTAAGTAAGACTGATTTTTGTGTTCAAAACAGCAGCAAAAAAAAAAATTTTTTTTTAATGTACCTCAATTCAGTTCAGTTCAGTTCAGTCTCTCAGTCGTGTCCGACTCTTTGCGACCCCATGAATTGTAGCACGCCAGGCCTCCCTGTCCATCACCAACTCCCGGAGTTTACTCAAACTCATGTCCATCAAGTCAGTGATGCCATCCAGCCATCTTATCTTCTGTCGTCCCCTTTTCCTGCCCACAATCCCTCCCAGCATCAGGGTCTTTTCCAATGAGTCAACTCTTTGCATGAGGTGGCCAAAGTACT
>SJYV01023787.1:272688-303636 GCA_006410875.1 Neotragus pygmaeus
CCCAGGGTTGATCTCCATTAGAATGGACTGGTTGGATCTTCTTGTAGTCCAAGGGACTCTCAAGAGTCTTCTCCAACACCACAGTTCAAAAGCATCAATTCTTCAGCACTCAGCTTTCTTCACAGTCCAACTCTCACGTCCATACATGGCTACTGGAAAAACCATAGCCTTGACTAGACAGACCTTTGTTGGCAAAGTAATGTATCTGCTTTTCAATATGCTATCTAGGTTGGTCATCTTTCCTTCCAAGGAGTAAGCGTCTTTTAATTTCATGGCTGCAGTCACCATCTGCAGTGATTTTGGAGCCCACAACAATAAAGTCTGACACTGTTTCCACTGTTTCCCCATCTATTTCCCATGAAGTGATGGGACCAGATGCCATGATCTTCATTTCCTGAATGTTGAGCTTTAAGCCAATTTTTTCACTCTCCTCTTTCACTTTCATCAAGAGGCTTTTGAGTTCTTCTTCGCTTTCTGCTATAAGAGTGGTGTCATCTGCATATCTGAGGTGATTGATGTTTCTCCTGGCAATCTTGATTCCAGCTTGTGCTTCTTCCAGCCCATATGTATTCTGCATATATGTACATATGTATTCCAAGTGCTTCCAGATAATTAAAAGATCACTTCTAGAATATTATCACTTTGTCTCCAATTTGAACCAGTTAAATCTGTAAGTTCTTTGAAGGAAGAGACTTACTCTTAATAATCATTTTATCCTTCTCAGAAATTTGTAAAAAGCTTTATATTTATCATAGTTCCCTATGATAGTTTGATGGACTTCCCTGGTGGCTCGGATGGTAAAGCATCTGTCTAAAATGTGGGAGACCTGGGTTCAATCCCTGGGTTGGGAAGATCTCCTGGAGAAGGAAATGGCAAGCCACTCCAGGACTATTGCTTGGAAAATCCCATGGACAGAGGAGCCTGGTAGGCTACAGTCCATGGGGTCGCAAATAGTCAGACATGACTGAGCAACTTCACTTTCACTTTATGATAGTTTGATGAATTGAAATTATAGAAAAAACAAAACTTTAGATGCTATTATAATACACTATTAAAACCTCTTGATAAACCTAGGTACAAAATCTTGAAAATTGCTGTTGATTTTTTTTTTTTTAACAATTCTTTACATTCTTTTTCAGTGTTACGTTACCTAGGGTCAGTCTATCAAAGGTCTAGTGAGTCTTTGATGATAAAGTTCTTTTTCCTTTTTTGGTTCACTGTCAATAATGGTAAACTTTTCTTTAATTTTGCATGTATAAACCTTCAATCCAGACCAGTATTTATAAAATTAACTATTCTCAATTGAATGACTTATCTTCTTTCACTATAAAACTCTAGTTGTTTGGTTTACATGATCTCATTTTTCTATTAAGGCTTTCAGAACCACATAACAAAAAGATTGAGAAAGTACAAAGGATGATAACTAGTTCTTTTCTATTACCAAAGTATAATCAGTCTGAAAATTTACTTTGAACATTTCATTGACTTTGGTTCTTTTATTTTAGATTTAAATACTAGGAAGGAATTGTTAGAAAAATATATTGGTGTTTTAGGGAGCATGCCACTTTATGTTTGAAGAGTAGAGACTATTAAGAAACATTTTCTGCTTCATGCCACTTGATGTGGATATCAAGTGTGTTTTATTTGACTCTTATACTTTTAGTTTAAAATTTAAGCCCTATATTCTTTAGTATGGCTTAAAGCCCTATATTCTTTAGGTGGTTCAGTGGTAAAGAATCCACCTGCCAATGCAGAAGATGCAGGTTCAATCCCTGGGTCAGGAAGATCCACTAGAGGAGAAAATGGTAACCCACTCCAATATTCTTGCCTAGAAAATCCCGTGGGCCTAGGAGCCTGGAGGGCTGTAGTCCCTAGGGTCCCATGGACCCACCAGAGCAGCTGAGTACATTCTTTAGCATACAAGAAGGTTCAAATAAAGTAGACTTGCTTTTTGGTTGTTTCTTTTTTGGTGATTGACACTTCCTCATATTTTTAAAGTGTTTATACTTTTAAGGAATGAATATTTCCAAATACAATGTTCATTTTCATTTTATCTGATTTTCTTCTGCCTCAGGTACAAACAGGTACTTCAGGCAGGTGGCAACTGAATTTGGATTAAAGATTTCTTTTGTTGATTGTTCCAAAACCAAATTGCTAGAGGCAGCTATTACACCAGAAACCAAGGTAACTCAGTTTTCAGTTTGTCTGTTTTCCCTTGTGATTTTTAAATTTTCATCATTTCTGTTTACTTGAGGGCATAATTTAAATCTGAATAACCAATTTTCCTGGAAGCCATCAAGATTAGGATAGGTCTGACTTCTGTTGGATACTGTAGCCTAATGATTAGGTACATGCATTTGGTAATGAGATTCAAATTATAATTCTATATCATAGTTGGTGTATTATCATGGGCAAATTATTTAATCAAAGTCTCATTTCTTTCATTTACTAAATAGGGTAATTTTACCTGCTTTATTAAAAGGTAGTTGGGTGAATTAAATGAGATAAGGTATATGCTGTGCTTAGTTGCTCAGTTGTGTCCAACTCTTTGTGACCCCATGGACTGTAGCCCACCAGGATTCTTTGCCCATGGGATTCTCCAGGCAAGAATACTGGAGTGGGTTGCCATGCCCTCCTCCAGAGATAATAAGGCATATGAAATCTTCATTATGGTACCTAATACATGATGACAGTAAAAAAAATTGTTAGCAAAAGTAGACAATTCTTAACTGCATTACCAAGCTAGTATTGGTAACAGACGTCATCACAGATTTTGGATTACAGAAAGGAACCTTGTAAACTCCCAAATCCTAATAAGCATAGCATTAAGGGTTCTGAAGGATACTTCAGCAAAATAATAGAAGCACAGAAGGGCCACAAGAGATCCTTAGCCTTCGTCCTGGGAAGGCTTGTATGCCACTGGAAGTGTTTTGTGCTGGAATGAATGGCATATGTGATATTCTTTCTTGGAACCTCATTGAAATTCTGCATGGGGAAAAGAAGGACCAGCGTCTTTTATAAGTATTAGCCTTTTCCAACTTTTTGCTAATGATTAAAAGGTTTGTACTCAAGATTATGTTGCTGTGAATGCTAAAAAAGAGAAAATTTTCTCTCATACAAATTACTTTGAAGATTAACTCCAGGGTGCTCTTTGAGTGATTAAAGTTTGTTTTCAAAGGAATTTTTTTTTCTTTTCTTCCTTGGGAGAAAAGATATTAAAATAGATGGTCTGAGTCTTTCTAAGGGNTTCTCATACAAATTACTTTGAAGATTAACTTCAGGGTGCTCTTTGAGTGATTAAAGTTTGTTTTCAAAGGAATTTTTTTTTTCTTTTCTTCCTTGGGAGAAAAGATATTAAAATAGATGGTCTGAGTCTTTCTAAGGGAGGAAAGCAAATTGTGTGTATAGTAATTCTCAGCAGAGCTTTATGTAGTGGTTCCTTACCAACTTGAATTAATACATTTTCCCCCCTGATATATCTGCCTCATCATTTAAAGTAGATTTTTAAAGCCTAGGTTAAATCTACTTTGTATTTATTTACTTATTTTTATTTTAATTACTTTTAAAAATTATGAATGAGAATGATAAATTCTTACCCAGGAATAAATTTTTATAGCTTCTCAAATAATTATGCTCTTGTAGAATATGCATTATTTTAACTACCCTATCTTTTCTATAGTAAAACTCTAAAATAGGATGAGTGTTAAGCCAGATCACTTGCTCATTTATATAGGCAATGAAGAAAGAATCATTAACCCTTTTTAAAAGAAAGCTGTAGATACTGTCAGGCTTCCCTGGTGGCTCAGACGGTAAAGAATCGGGCTGCACTGCGGGAGACCTGAGTTCAATCCCTGGATTGG
This sequence comes from Neotragus pygmaeus, assembly GCA_006410875.1. Lineage (NCBI taxonomy): Eukaryota > Metazoa > Chordata > Mammalia > Artiodactyla > Bovidae > Neotragus > Neotragus pygmaeus. The sequence continues at coordinate 276,549 of SJYV01023787.1, forward strand.
GAAGATCCCCTCGAAGAGGGCGTGACAACCCACTCCAGTATTCTTGCCTGGGGAATTCCCATGGACAGAGGATCCTGGCGGCTACAGTCCGTGGGGCCACCAAGTGTAGGACACAACTGAGCAACGAAGCAAAGCAAAGGATGGCAGATAATGTCGAGCAAAATAGTAGCAGCTTGTTTAACAAATAGGATTCTGTTCTTTGGTCTTTTCAATAACTATCAAATATAAATGATGTGGGGACTGTGCTAGATTTTGGAATAGACAGTATGATACCACCCCTTAAGTGAGCTCTGGCCCGGTTTTTTTGTTGTATATGTGTCACTTCTTTTCCTCACTCCAAAACCCAGGCTCTTCTTCAGGTTCTGTGGACTTATTTTGTAGTTTCTAGTGCACCTGACATTATTTAAGTTACTAGTCATAATATTTTTGGCATCAAATAGTTCTCTTTACCAAAAATTCAAGAATGTAATCTTACACAATCTTTTGTTTATCTTTGAGAGCAAAATTCCCAGACTTTGGAGTATGTCTTTGGAATTCATCCTCTTTTTAATGGAAAATAGTTATAGTGATTAACTTGAGTGCTCTTCTGCTTATATGTACATTATCTCATTTGATCCTTATGGCTACCATATAAAGTAAATGATATTAGTCTTATTGTATAGATGAAAAATTGGGAGAACATAGTTAGTTACTTAGCTGTGATGACCTCTCAGAAATTCATGGGGCTAGGATTCAGATTCAGACCTTTAAACTTCATTCTCCATGGTCTTCCCGTGTAGCCTCCTAGATGGTTACAGTGCATAAGATATATGTTGTGCAGTGTATTTTTACAAACTGTTGTCATTTTCTAAATTGTTTTAGCTTGTTTGGATTGAAACCCCCACAAACCCTAGCTTGAAGATGATTGACATTGAAGCCTGTGCACATACGGTCCATAAACATGGAGACATCATTTTGGTTGTGGATAACACTTTTATGTCAGCATATTTCCAGGTAAATGAAAGTAATATTTTTGGCATAATTGGTAGACTACACAGGTACTTGTAATTAGGAGAGGAAGGACTTGTTTACATTAAGTTACATGAAACCTAATCACAATTATTGATTAGACAAAGAATTGAAATTGGATCTTTCCTACCATTAATTAATATTTTTTCAACCCTAGGCTAGTATATTGTATGGGACTCTGTGGTTTTTGTTGTTGTTGTTTTTTTACAGTCTTTTTTTTTTTTTAATTTTACTTTATATTACTTTACAATACTCTATTGGCTTTGCCATACATCGACATGAATCCACCACAGGTGTACACGAGCTCCCAATCCTGAATCCCCCTCCCACCTCCCACCCCACAACGTCTCTCTGGATCATCCCCGTGCACCAGCCCCAAGCATCCTGCATCCTANGAGAGATGGTGATGGACAGGGAGGCCTGGTGTGTTGCGATTCATAGGGTCACAAAGAGTCGGACACGACTGAGCGACTGAACTGAACTGAAGCATTTTTTGTTTTAACGTTTGTCCTCAATCCCATTTTCTCTCTCTTTTATATCCTTGTCTAACATGTACGATCATCTTCATCCTCCCACACAAAGGGCCATGTGTCCTCACGTATCCACCATGGGACCACAAAGAAATTTAAAATTCCATGGGCCTGCCTCTCTTCGATGGAGCAGACAGCAGCAGGTGGAAAGAACAAACATATGGACACCTTCCTAAATTGAAGCTCTGTCCCCATTACACACTGACTCCCCATTTTCCCTCCCCACCCTCCAACCTCCTGGCCCCTGGCCCATCAGTGCACTTTATGACTCTGCGAATTTGACTATGCCAGATACCTTGCATAAGTGAAATCAAACAGTTTTCGTCAGTGCCTAGTATATATTGGAATGCATTTTTAAGGTTAACTTAATATATGTCCCCCAAGCAGATTATACCTTCTCCCCTGGCCCCTCCTCCCCATGCTATACAGTAGGTTCTCATCAGTTATCCATTTCCTACAACAGAATGGGGACAGAGCTTCCATTTAGGAAGGCAAAAACTCAAGAGATGGACAATGGTGAGTTGTACAACAATGTGAGTATACTTAGAGCTACTGAACTGCATGTACAGTCAAATATGGTTAAACAGTATTTTATATTATGCTACTTTTGCCATAATAAAATACTACTAATAATAAAAAGAAACTGTGAACTGACATGACTTGTACTAATGGTTGGATCTCTTTGGGCAGCCTTACCTTTTCTCTGGGACTGCTGTTGACAAAGACCCTCCCTGTGCCTTGGAGGGCCTTGTGGGAAGGACTGTGCCCTTCCTCGTTTCTGTGTGGGGTGCTTCTCCCCTACCTCTTCCTCATTGCCATTCAGCTAATCGGATGCTTTGAACAGTGGGGTGAGAGGTAAGAGATCTCTGTAGCAGGGACGTCAAGAGTCCTTTGCAAAAGAGAGGGGTTTTAAAGACAGTGTAGCTTTAGCAAATCTCTGTGACATCAGCCAACTTTGAGAAAGTTATAGTAGATGTCTGTGACTTGTGTGTGTGTGCTCAGTTGCTAAGTCATGTCTGACTCTCTGGGACACTATGTGGCCTGTAGTCCACCAGGCTCCTCTGACCATGGAATTTTCCAGGCAAGAATACTGGAGTAGGGTGCCATTTCTTCCTGCATGGGATCTTCCCTACTGAAGGATCAAACCCATGTCTGTTGAGTTTCCTGCATTGGGAGGCAGATTCTTTACCACCACCTGGGAAACCCAGTTTGTGACATATTACTATCAAACTTGGATAGACATATAACAAGATAACATATGCTATAAAAAGTCACAACTAACCATACACTTTCAATTTTTAAAAATTGAAATAAGACTTGTGTTACTAATGGAATTTGATATTAATCCTCTTCAGTGGTTATAAGAACTATAAGCTTTAGGCTTTGTAATCTATTTAATTGTGAGATCTCAGTGCTGCTATGAAAATCTCCTAGCAATGACTGTTCTTGATTCGATACTCATTAAAAACAAGCTGCCTTTAACCAAGCTCTATAACAAAGCTAGTAGAGGTGATGGAATTCCAGTTGATCTATTTCAAATCCTTAAAGTGATGCTGTTAAAGTGCTGCACTCAATATGCCAGCAAATATGGAAAATTCAGCAATGGCCACAGGACTGAAAAGAGGTCAGTTTTCATTCCAATCCCAAAGAAAAGCAATGCCAAGGAATCACAACAAACTCTGGAAAATTCCTAAAGAGATGGAAAGACCCGTACTTGCCTCCTTACCTGCCTCTATGCAGGTTAAGAAGTGACAGAACCAGATATGGAGCAACAGACTGGTTCCAAATTGGGTAAGGAGTATGTCAAGGCTGTATATTGTCACTCTGCTTATCTAAGTTATATGCAGAATATATCATGCAAAATGCTGGGCTGGGTGAAGAACAAGCTGGAATCAAGATTGCTGGGAGTTATATACCTAAGTATTTTATTCTTTTTGTTGCAATGGTGAATGGAATTGTTTCCTTAATTTCTTTTTCTACTTTCTCATTATTAGTATATAGGAATGCAAGGGATTTCTGAGTGTTGATTTTATATCCTGCAACTTTACTATATTCATTGATTAGCTCTAGTAGTTTTCTGGTGGAGTCTTTAGGATTTTCTATGTAGAGGATCATGTCATCTGCAAACAGTGAGAGTTTTACTTCTTCTTTTCCAATTTGGATTCCTTTGATTTCTTTTTCTGCCCTGATTGCTGTGGCCAAAACTTCCAGAACTATATTGAATAGTAGCGGTGAGAGTGGGCACCCTTGNGATTTCTGAGTGTTGATTTTATATCCTGCAACTTTACTATATTCATTGATTAGCTCTAGTAGTTTTCTGGTGGAGTCTTTAGGATTTTCTATGTAGAGGATCATGTCATCTGCAAACAGTGAGAGTTTTACTTCTTCTTTTCCAATTTGGATTCCTTTGATTTCTTTTTCTGCCCTGATTGCTGTGGCCAAAACTTCCAGAACTATATTGAATAGTAGCGGTGAGAGTGGGCACCCTTGTCTTGTTCCTGACTTTAGGGGAAATGCTTTCAATTTTTCGCCATTGAGGATAATGTTTGCTGTGGGTTTCTCATATACAGCTTTTATTATGTTGAGGTATGTTCCTTCTATTCCTGCTTTCTGGAGAGTTTTTATCATAAATGGATGTTGAATTTTGTCAAAGGCCTTCTCTGCGTCGATTGAGATAATCATATGACTTTTATTTTTCAATTTGTTAATGTGGTGAATATTATTATCAGCAGTATATCCTGAACTGTAGCTCTCACTAGCAGAGACCACCATTTTTGCATGAATATATTTAAAATAATTATTTGTTATCTTCTTTGAACTCCTAGCATTTAGTGCTAATGACAATTCACTTGTTAACTTACTCTTGTACTGTCCTCTGGCATCTCTTAAAATATTACACTGTTGCATGTTTTGTGTCTTTTTTTTTTTTTTTTGTCTCTTTAACTAAAGTTAATTTTGTAAGAAGTATAATGTTTTTCACTTCTTTATGGGTCTCACAAAGTCTACAAGAACATTGTTGTATTAGTCAGACTGGGCCAAAATGCTATAACAGATATATTCACAGACATATAATGGCTTAAAGGCAATTTAACTTTTATATCGTATTCATTTACCCAAGCCAGGTGTTCTTGTTTATAAACATTGTGAATTCAGGCCTAGTAACTTTCACTATCTGCTTCCTCCCTCCCCAGAACATTGTTGCCTCCTACCTCAAGCTTGTAAAAGCTCAAAGAGCTTAGCTGAGCCACATCCCATTCTTAAAACTTGGTTCCCAAATGCACATATAATTTCCAGTCAATCTTATTGGAGAGTTGAGTCACAGAGGCATAGGTGACAGGGGAAGATAGTCCTTTCTTGAGCAGCCACTTTCTAGATGCAAGATCTGTAGTCTAGAAAGCAGAAATGGATTCTGATGGACAGCTAGCTGTTTCTGCTAAGCACAAAGTGGTTTAACAAATATTTGTTGATGTACTTATATCAGCAGTAAAGGTTAAATTGCTTTTATTTCTTCTTGGAACAGTGCTATTAAATGCCCCTTAGAAATTTTAGAAAATTCTGCAGTAGTGTATACAAGATTATGCATTTATTCAACAATGATTTGAAAGATTGCTGATGTTTATCTAGGGAGATGTGAAGCAATTTAATATTATTAATTGCTAACAAACGGATAAGATTTACACGAATTGTCAAAGCTTAANCAATTCATGGGGTCGCAAAGAGTCGGACACAACTGAGCAACTGAACTGAACTGAAGTAAACTTCATAACTATTTTGAACTAAAATATCACCATGTTAGGCCCTTCCTGATGATCTAAATCACAATTTTGCCTCGTTATTCTTTATTACTATTTCCCCATTTGTATTCTTCACAGTACAACCACATGTTGAAACTGAATTCTTACTTGATTTTTATTATGTGTCTTCCCCAATGGACTGTAAGTTCCATAAGTGTAGGGTCTGACTTGTTCATCATTGGATACTCGTTTCTCAGCATGGTTACTGCCACAGAGTACACTCAAGTAAGAGTAGAGTAAATGAGCTCAGTTTTCTTATCTCGAAACAGGGATAAATAACTACTCATATCAGAGATGTAGTATGAGAGAATACGCATAAAAACATTTAGGACAGAGTGAGGCACATGGTTCGTGCTCAACAAATGTTAAGCCATTATTTAGTTACAGGTCTCAGAAGTCATGGTCTTTGTAACTTAACTTTCTTAATTGTAAAGTGAAAGGAAGAATGACTAGACTTCCCCTACCGCCAAAGCACACTGTGAGATTACAAAAACATAAACAAAAGACATTAAGAGGAACTCAGAAGACAAGATCCACAGAGGTTAAGAATTTGTTAAGTTTACAACTCTCCCATGACATCTTAATCAAAGCCATTACTGCTCTCTCCAAGGTTAATAGTTCTTGCCTAATAGCTCTGAAATTGGGATTTCACCCCTAGCAGAGAGAAAACAGACTGGGAGAGCAAACTAAGCTGAGGAGGACTGCTTGAGCGTAACAGTGGCAGCACTCTAGAAATTCATAGAAAGAATGGAAAATCAGTCTGGCTACAAAATATCCCAGTGATATATCCAATTTCTGGTGATAAACACTATCTTACTTCCTAAAACACAAAACTTGATTGTTATTAAGCTACCTCCTCCTTCTCTACATTTCTAACAACATATATCTTTATTATATTCCAAATTCAGTCTTCAAGTGTCCCCAAATCTGTAATATTATAAATTCTCCCTAGGGGACTTCTATGAACCATTATTCTTTTTTTTTTTTTAAAGACATCTTTATTTTTAAATTTTTTTTTTTTTGGTTGTGCCAGGTCTTGGTTGCTGCTTCTGGGGTTTCTCTTGTTGCAGCGAGTAGGGGCTACTTTCTAGTTGCAGGGTACAGGGTTCTCATTGTGGTGGTTTCTCTTGTTGCGGCATATGGGCTCTAAAGAGTGGGATCAGAAGCTGTGGCTGGCTTAGTTGCCCTGTAGCATGTGGAATCTTCTGTACTAGGGTTAAAACCCATGTCCTCTGTATTTGTAGGCAGATCCTTAACCACTGGACTGACAGGGAAGTCCAAAGTACTGAAGTTTTTTTTTTAATTCATTAATTTTTATTTATTTATTTGGTTGCACATGGGGACCTTTCATTGCAGCATGCAGGATCCAATTCCCTAACCAAGGATCAAACCTGAGAGCCCAGAGTCTCAACTGAGGAAATCTCTATGAATCACTATTCTTAACTCTGGCTGCACAAAGAACCACCTATGGATCTTTGTAAAGAATAAAAATGTTGAGCTTATCTAAGATTCATTGAACTAGGAACTTCCTAAAGTGAGATTTGATTGTCTATATTTCTGGAAAGTTTCAAGATTATTACGCTGCAAAGCCAGAGTTAAGACCTACTATTCCATTTGCTCTTGACCTCCTAGCAGAAGAACAACAACATTCTATTCAACGGTAAAGGCAATCCAGCACAAGGTTAAGAGCTCAAGCAGGGAGTGTCAGGCAGACTTGGGTCCCAATATCAGCATGCTCACATATCTTAGACAAGTTTATGTCTTCTCAACTTTAAATGGGAAATACTAAAAGTACTTATGCTCAGAGACTTGGATTTTAGACTATGTTGTAAGAAAATCACTTAGCACATCCAGTAAATAGTAATGCTCAACAAATTGTCTCACCAACCTTTCAAAGGGCAAATTATTTCCAAGCTATAACTTTGTTTTAAAGTCTGTACAATTTTATTAATGAAAAACCTACAAGTCCTGCCATCTCCTGCTCTGCTTGTTCTCCTAAACCAAAACAAAGTGAAAATATACCTGATCAGGCCTTGGCCTCAGTTCATGGAAGCAGGATAACTCAGGTAGAGCTTTTATTTGGTTGATTTTTATAAATTAGGCCAAGTTCTTGGTTTCTGGCTGTAGTTGTTTAACTGCAACATTCTGCATTGTCTCATGCGAGATGTCTCAAAAACATGTCTCTGGCCAAAAGAAGGACCAGAAACCAGACCAACACAAATCCAGCACAGGAAAGCAAGATGTGCTGGAAGCATCGTTTTCAGATTCCTTTAGCCAAGACACAAAACTACATGCAACTTGCAAATCACTGTGCCAGGCACTATGGCAAATACTAAGATAAATAAGAAAAAGTTTCTGGCCCTTCAGTAGTCATTTTATGAATTTAAATAACATATTTTACAGGTCACCACGAGTTAGTCATGCCACAGGCCAAACCAAGGATGGTGAAGAGAAGCAAAGACAGTCAGGATGTCCACTTTTTCCTCCTCCTTCCCCCCAGAGCTGGACTATGAACTTAATTGTGCCCACGGACAAGAGTGGCATTGTCCTGACTCTGCTGAAGAGATGATGACATCAGGGAATCCTATATCTGCCTCTGCTCTCAGCACAGATAATGTGCCAGACCCAGAAACCATCTCATTTAATTCTAACAACTCTGTGAGACAGGTGCTATTGTTACACCTGTTTTACAGATGGGGGAAGTAAGGCTTAGTCAAGTGGAGTCACACAGCCAGTAAGAGTGACTTAACTATGAGCTGGGACTCTGACTCAGGCTGTTAGAATCTTAGCCTGAACTCTTTAAAGATGACATGATGCTATATATGGAATCTGGAAAAACGGTACTGATGAACCTATTTGCAGGGCAGGGATAGAGAGGCAGATGTAGAAAATGGACTTGTGGACATGGAGTGGGGAGAAGAGAGGGTGGGACGAGTTGAGAGAGTAGCACTGACAAATGTGCACTGCCATGTGTACAGCAGACAGCGGGGAAGCTGCTGCAGAGCAAAGGGGGCTCAGCTCAGTGCCCTGCGATGGCCGAGGGGGGTGGGGAAGGCTCAAGATGGAGAGGATATATGTATACTTATGGCTGAGTCATGTTGTTGCACGGCAGAAACCAACACGACACTGTAAAGCAATTATCCTCCAATTCATTTTTTTTTAAGGTTACACAATGCTTATCTCTGATTCTGGAGTTCAGAGAGGTCATCTAAAGAACATAGCCTGATGCCTACATCAAAATCATATGGTCAAGAAGTCAGGAGAGTGGTTATCTCTAGGCGGTGAGGGCCAGAGGGTGAGTAGTGATGGGAAGGAACCAAGGAGGGGGTGATGGAGGAAGGGGAACTGGTGGAGGGGAGTAGTAATACTCAGTCTCTTGATCTAGGTCCAGGTGACACAGTTTCTTGGCGTGTTTGTAAAAACGCCAGTTTGTGAAAATTCAAGATAAACATAAAAGTACACCTTTCTGTATGTATATTTTATTTTAATAAAAATATAATTCACAAAGTGTAAAAGTGCTCTTTGATTCTTTTCTATGCCAGATCTTAGCACTGTTGACTCAAGAAGAGTAAGTCTTAGTAGTCTTGTTGAAAACTTTACTCCTTATTGACACAGAATTTGTCAAAATCCTTTGTAGGATGTGACTCACCTAATTTCAGTATCTTGCTTCTCTTTTTAACAGAAGCTTAGCCAGGGAATTTCACTGCATAAAAGTTAGTTGCATTCTACCTGAGGTAGCAAATGCATACGGTCAACTCTTATTATTCCACTCCATCTTACATTTATTCACTCTTTAGAGGTTACAAATGTCGTAGATTGGAGCTCTGTCTGGAGGTAAAAAAAATTAGCACAGCTAGAGTTAAAACAGAGGTTCTAAAACCTTCCCTAGTGGCTCAGCTGGTAAAGAATCCGCCCACAATGCAGGAGACCTGGGTTCAATCCCTAGTTGGAAAGATCCCCTTAAGAAGGGAATGGCAACCCACTCCAGTATTCCTGCCTAGAGAATCCCATGGACAGAGGAGCCTGACAGCCTACAGTCCATGGGATTGCAGTCGGACATGACTGAGAGACTAACACTTTCACTTTCATTTTCACAATCCTGGATTCATATTAGAATAACCCTGGAAGCCTTTAAAAAATACCAATATCTGGGTCCCACCCAGAGATCCTGGTTTAACTGGACTGAGGTAAGACTCTTTTATTAAATTATTATAAAAGGTCACCAGATGATTCTAACATGCAGCTAAGATGAGAGCCACTGAGTTACACTATGAAGCTAATTTTTAAAGTAGGCTTTGTACCAAAGATTACTACAAATCTCATTTCTCTTCAAATCACTTAAGACTTTAAAAAGAGAAAAGTTGAAAATTAGTTCTCATTTGTTATTCTAGGATTAAAACAGTTGAGATATGCTTTATTCTGGAACAACAACAAAAATTATCATAGGAGGCTTTCTACTGGCATAATGTTTTGGATCAGAGTCCCTCCAAGGAAAAAAAATAGGAATACTGTTCATGGTGAAGCTGTTTCCGCCACTAGCAACACTTTTAACTTGTTTTCTGACCAGGTGCTCTAGTCAGCAATCTCTGTGCTATGCAGCAGAGTGAGGCAGAAAAAACTCAAATCATTCTGAACTCTGGTCAGACAGCTGTTCGCTGTTGGCTAACTGGCCGTTTGAAACTCTTACTAAAACCCACACAGCCTTAGCAACGAATTTCCCTTTTTAAATTCTTTTTACATTTGTGTGTGTTGGCTAGTGAAATGGTGTCTCTGCAAGTGAGTCTGAAAAAGAAATAAAACACACACACAGTACAGGGAGCTGAAAGGAAGAGGATAAACACAAATCATCAGAAATGACCAGGTGCACATGCTCGCTGGCCCACATACCATCATCACTTTCCATCCAACCAGTTTGTTATCATGGTAGCTGTAGGTTTATCTACAAACATCTTGTTAGTGCTCACAATTTCTAGAGATTTAGAAAAGCAGATTTTCTAGCAATTTCCAGTTCTCCCCTCCTTTACTTTTTAAGCCAACAAATCATTCATTATTTTTACCATTCCATACACCATATTCTGGGTTTCCCCGGTGGCTCAGCAGTAAAGAATCCCACCTGCAATGAAGGAGACAAAGGTTCGATCCCTGGGTTGGAAAGATCCCCTGGAGAAAGAAATGGCAACCCACTCCAGCATTCTTGCTTGGGAAATCCTATGGACAGAGGAGCCTGGCAGGACACAGTCCATGGGGTCAAAAAGAGTTGAACATGAGTTAGCAACTAAACACCACCACCACAATATTCTAAGACTTAAAACATACATGAAAACTAGGATGCTTCCAAAGAAACCTGAAGATTAAGACTCTTATCTTCAAACCATAGGCTGGCTACTTCTTTGAACCAGGGTTTATCTTAATGCTAATAACTTATTAATATTCTATAATACTTCATCTTGTATTAGCCAAGTTAAATATTCTCTCTCTCCCAAAGCAATTCTCTTACCCCACTGCATGTGAAAACCTCCGTAAATGTTGCCACGAGAAGGGTACTGTTATATTCTGAGACACCTGCCCTGCTCTAGAAGAGAATGCAAACCTAAGGTTTAAAAATGTAAAGTATTCTAAACAAAGGGAGAAAAATCAAATCAATAAAATTATAAATGAAAATGGAGAAATCAAAACAGACAACACAGAAATACAAAGGATCATTAAGAGACTACTATCAGCAATTATATGCCAAGAAAATGGACAACTTGGAAGAAATGGACAAATTCTTAGAAAAGTACAACTTTCCAAAACTGAACCAGGAAGAAATAGAAAATCTTAACAGACCCATCACAAGCATGGAAATTGAAACTGTAATCAGAAATCTTCCAGCAAACAAAAGCCCAGGTCCAGATGGCTTCACAGCTGAATTCTACCAAAAANCCATTAGCCAGACTCATCAAGAAACAAAGAGAAAAAAATCAAATCAATAAAATTAGAAATGAAAATGGAGAGATCACAACAGACAACACAGAAATACAAAGGATCATAAGAGACTACTATCAGCAATTATATGCCAATAAAATGGACAACGTGGAAGAAATGGACAAATTCTTAGAAAAGTACAACTTTCCAAAACTGAACCAGGAAGAAATAGAAAATCTTAACAGACCCATCTCAAACATGCAAATTGAAACTGTAATCAGAATCTTCTAGCAAACAAAAGCCCAGGTCCAGATGGCTTCACAGCTGAATTCTACCAAAAATTTTGAGAAGAGCTAACACCTATCCTACTGAAGCTCTTCCAGAAAATTGCAGAGGAAGGTAAACTTCCAAACTCATTCTATGAGGCCACCATCACCCTAATACCAAAACCTGACAAAGACACCACAAAAAAAGAAAACTACAGGCCAATATCACTGAGGACTTTGTGTTTTTTAAATATTATCTTCATTAATGCTTTTAGGTTCTCTGTAAACTCTCTGAAGACCTGCCCTTATATGATTGTATATGTCAGTGCCTTACACATAGTAGGGACTTCAATGTTTATGTGTTAGTTCTAAGCCAGTTTTGTGTGTATGTATATATACATACATGTCATTATAAGTCCTGCAGATGTCCATCGTATACTGAAGTGTCATTGAGCATAGCTTTTCTTTTCCTTTTATTTGAAAGGCTAGCCAGGTAAAATACATGTTATTTCTCCATTTCCCTTCCTTCTTTCTAGTTTGACTTCTCTTCGTGTTTCATAGACCATTCTTTCTGTATCTTTACCTGACTTGTATCATAAATTCCTATTCTATGTATCACCTTGTATCTGTGCAGCTCCTTTATCGTTCTCCTTTTAAATTCTTTTCCTGTTTATCCCTTTTCATACATCTCTTCCCAACTCAAACCCTCCCATCCATCCTCAGTCCCTTTTTTTTTTCCCTTGTACTTTTTCCTTTCTGTTTTGCTCCTTTTGGTAGATCATCTTGGGAATCTTTCTATAAATTGCCTACTTGTCTCCCATTTCCCCACATGTTCTACCTCTTTCCCTGAGTAACTTAACTGTTTTCTTTCCTTATTAGGAATTGCCATCTCCCTGCTCTTTACTTTCTGTCTGTACCTTGTGGTCATTCTTATTGCACTTCCTGTAGTTCACCTGTATTCTGCAGAGTTCCTAAAAGCCCAGCTCATTTTCTTCAGCTCTTCAATTAGGCTGATGTTCACAAGCTCAACAGTTTCCTTTCCCTTCTAAAGTTGGCCCACACTGCTGCCTCCAGGTGAGGGACTGACTCCCTGGGAGTTTGCACAAAGCTGTTTTACCTTAGTCTATTTTATTCAGAAGGCACTACTGTGTTTTATCTTTCTTTCCTGAAACACATTTCCTGGTTACATTGTATTCAGATGGTTTCTGTGCCATCTGTCTACCTTTGGCTTGTGATACAACTGCTGACTCTTCTCTCAAGTAAAGCAGTCTGTTTCCAAGTAAAAATCTCCTGGCATCATCTGTTTATCCCAGGTGATTTTCACTCCGGGTGTTTTTATACCCGCTCCTTACTCCATCTACCACTTGGAGTAGGGCAGTTAATACAGCAGAGTATTGCTTTGGCTGAGTCATCATAAGTCCTGTATATTCTCAAAGAGGTTGCATGAATTGTTTTAGCTTGAGCCTGCCCAGGTTACTCATCAGGCCTGGCCCTTTTTCTCATATTACTGTCACTAAAATAGGTCCAGTTTTTCTGCTTTTCTGAAGCCTACATCATATTCCATTTGCCAGGAACTGCAATTTTCAATCTGGATTCATTCCAGTTGAATTAATCAGAATCACATTGTCCCTAGGCAACCACATGCATTGGTTCCACAAAGCAAATCTTCTGAAAAGATCCTCTCTTTGTTTTACCCTCATGAAAACTGAGTATGTTCTTTCTTTTCCTGCCTTTTATCTTCTTGATCTTCTGCAAGTCTCACAAAAGGCAAAATGGACATACCAGCATCAAGCTTCAGAGTAGAATCTCTGGATTCTGGTGGTAGTCTGAGTTCTGACTCTACCAGTTTTTAAAATCTGAGTGATCTATTTTGTTTTTCTCAATTCCTTTTCCTTGTCTGTACAATTAGAGTCATAAACATACTGATTTTACTGAGTTGAAGTATTTTTGAACACTGCTTCACCAAGTTATGTGAAATATTTAACATGATTTTTGGAGCATAATGAGATCCACAGATGTTAGTTACAGGCTTTTATTTTTCATTTTGACCATAGAGTTACAGAATATTAGCACTGGAACAGTCTTCACACATTGTCTAATTTGACCCATCACTTTAGAGATGAGTAAACACATATGTACAGAGTGCTTTGAGTGATACTTTACTTAAAATGTCCTATTTTGGAGAACTTAAATGAAAAGTCCCCCAGCCTCCAGGTGGTGAGGTTAAACACACACACACACACACACACCTACATACACACACACTTTATTTTAAAGACATTTTAAATGAAAAGATGTTGATATTATATTGTTTAGTGAACAAGTTGGTTATTAATTTTCACTGTGAACAAAGACATCTAAGACCAAAGAACTACTTTGCAGGAAAATTGGGTGAGGGAAACCAATCTAGACACATTTCTGTACAAGTGATTTTACACTTGACAAAACTAGAATAATAAAAGAATTATTAAGGGTCAAGATCATGACAAATAAAATGAATAACCACAGCATACACTGTAAGGTTTTAATGATTAAAAACCTAAGCAAATTAGTTTTACATTTACTTGACATAACAATTGCTAAGTGTTTGTGTCAACCATTCTGTGTGTTTACTGAGTCGTAAAATGACAGCATGTCTTCTGTAGGTTAGGGGTTAGTCAGCAATTGCTCTAAAGAAACAAGTTCAGAAGGCCTGTTTACCTGAGTTATCTGCTATTTCCAGAAGATGTCTGCCTTTGGATTGAATAATGAATCCAATACTTTTGTAGTTGTATTTGGTGTGAGGGAGGAAAGGGAAAGATGATATCAAGAGAAAGGTAAATAAAGGTCCTGGAAAATTTTAAGATGTATGTATTTTTGAAAAATTAAAATACAGGTAGAATTTACAATAGCAAATAGATAAGTAATGCAGGATATTTTCAAGTGATTTCCTATTTAAAATAAAAATCTTTTTTTATTCCTTTTAGCGCCCTTTGTCTCTGGGAGCTGATATTTGTATGTATTCAGCAACAAAATACATGAATGGTAAGACATGCATAGTCTACACTTCATTCTTTTCCATAGATAGATGATAATACATAGGCTTTATCCTTTTATCCTTTTTCTTCTACTAGTATACAGATTTTCTCTGACATAGGTAGAAAGTTAGAGAATCATCCTTTGATTAAATATAGGACTTCATTTATAGCAGACAAAATTATGCTCATGATACATCAGCAAAGGATTAAAATTTGCTGTAAAAGCTTTTATCCTGCTAACAGCTTACAAAGAAACACTTATATTATATAGGATTTTAATTTTATTGTTTTAGATATAGCCTTTGCTACTATCAAATTGAGTAAAGTGTATTTAAACTTATTCTATAAGGCTTTTTCTCAGATATTTTTTTCAAGTTAAAGTCTAATTTTAGAAATTATAAGCTGAGGAATAATGTTTATACATTGTTTTTTAACTTAAAGCTTTTTGGTTTTGTTTTTAGGCCACAGTGATGTTGTAATGGGCTTAGTATCACTGAATTCTGAGAGCCTTCATAATAGGCTCCGTTTCTTGCAAAACTGTAAGTATTAAAAAGCATGAATTTCCCCTTGTGCCCTCAAAGTGACTACATTTGATATTCTATTTCCACTAAGTGTTGTGAAGTGATAGCATTCCACTAATTTACGAAGAAATGGGGAATAGAAGGAAAATTCTGATTTTTTTTTAGAGGAAAGAAAAATTGGGTTATAAAAATACTATTTATTATAGCATAACAGAGCTTTACAGCATGGCCAAGGGATGTTTTCTTATTTTTCAAATCCATGTAAATTTTGATCACAATTTGTTAAAGCCCAAGTGAATTTTTAGTTTTAAGGCAATGGATTAAAAAAAAAATACATTTGGAATGATGGCTTTCTTATACTATATCTTTTATATCTGGAATGATATCTAATTTTAAATGGCACTTAAGATATAAACTTGTATTTTTCAACAGATATCTAAATATCTGTTTTTTGTTTAGATTGTTTACTATCTCAGGTGTCCGTAAGGGTTTATTGAAAAATACTCGATTTTAACCAAGTGATTTGACAGAGATCAGGATAATTAGGAATAAAAATCCCCTTCTAGGGAATAAATGTTAGAGCAACAAAAGGGGGCACTGAGGAAGGAAACCAGAATTTATTGTGTGCTAAATTCCTTTCATTTATAAAAAGAAGGAATGAGACATATATCCTGGAGACCTGGGACACCAAGGGGTGCCTTAGACAGAAGCTATATATCAGTAGAATGTTGGTAGAACACCCAAGAATAACAGAAGCTGAACTGCTATTTTTTCTGTGTGTTTTAATACTTTTTCAAAGAAATACAAGATTAAGCTATGTGCAGTGTGTCCTGTTATTAAAATCATGGAAAGGACTATTGATGCTCATATTTGAAAAATTTATGTGATTGTGTTTGTACTTCGTTTTTAGGATATTCATTTTCCTTCTCATTTTAAAGCCCATTTCTCTAAGCATGTTTTATGCCTCATTCTCATGCTTCTTATTTGATATATTAATTTTCCCCACTAAAACTCAAATATTGGGCTTTGTTGTTAGCTTCCCATAGTCACTGTGATGAAAAAGAGCAGTGAGAGGCTTTTCTGGGTCTGTCTTCACCTTCAGACTAACGCAGGACATACTCCTTTTGCAGCTCTTGGAGCAGTTCCATCTCCTATTGACTGTTACCTCTGCAATCGAGGTCTGAAGACTCTACAAGTCCGCATGGAGAAGCATTTTGAAAATGGAATGGCAGTTGCTCAGTTTTTGGAGTCAAATCCTCAGGTGGAAAAGGTTATTTATCCTGGTATGTTAATCTCCTTTCTAAGCACATGTGGTTACTCTAGGATTTTACGTGTTATCCATTGCATTCTGTTTATGTAACATCTGTAAGTTAGGTGCTTTCATGTATTTTTTGTTGTTGTTGTCCGCTTATCATTGAGTGCTGCTGTATGTGGGTCTGATGGTAAAGAAAATAGATGTGCTGTTTAGCCTAGAGTTGTCTAATAGTCTAGTGGACGCTTGGACTCTGCTTGAAGAGTTGGACCCAATTTAGTGATTGAACAACATTCCAGGATTACAACCTTGTACTTTCCAGTTGATTTGCTTATAATCTTATCAGTCTGCTGTTCTGTACTAGCTCTAACCTTTATCTGATATACACTGAGATTTCATACTTCCCAAGTTAAAACTTGATACCAAAATTTCCCTGAAATTCTCTTACCTTTTTTGGAATTCCTTTACTTCTCACAAATCTATAAGTGCTAATGACCAACCTAGATAGCATATTCAAAAGCAGAGACATTACTTTGCTGACTAAGGTCCGTCTAGTCAAGGCTATGGTTTTTCCAGTAGTCATGTAGGGATGTGAGAGTTGGACTGTGAAGAAGGCTGAATGCCGAAGAACTGATGCTTTTGAACTGTGGTGTTGGAGAAGACTCCTGAGAGTCCCTTGGACTGCAAGGAGATCCAACCAGTCCATTCTGAAGGAGATCAGCCCTGGGATTTCTTTGGAAGAAGCTGAAATTTCAGTACATTGGCCACCTCATGCGAAGAGTTGACTCATTGGAAAAGACTTTGATGCTGGGAAGGATTGGGGGCAGGAGGAGAAGGGGACGACCGAGGATGAGATGGCTGGATGGCATCACGGACTCTATGGATGCGAGTCTGAGTGAACTCCGGGAGTTGGTGATGGACAGGGAGGCCTGGCGTGCTGCAATTCATGGGGTCGCAGAGTCAGACACTACTGAGCGACTGAACTGAACCGAATGTGAATTAGCAGACTTACATGTTACTCTTTGAATTTATTTTACCAGACTTTTATATTGTGGTGGTCATAAGTAAATAGTTGTTTTAAACTCTTTTGAGGTGTGCATTCATAGAGTCTTGGGTGTAAAGGAGAATTATGCTTGATCCCTGCCTTTAAGGCATTTAGGTAAGCCAAGGCAGAAATACAAATGAGACTAAATGCCCTAATATGTACACTAGGTAAAGAGCTGTTGACTGGTGTGTATTTTGAATGGAGAGGGGGAGAAAAGTTTTGGACTGTGCCCTGAGGAAATGGGTTAGGATTTGTTAAAAGGGCCTGGACAAGGCAATTCAGATTTCTTCAATAAATGTTTATCAATTGCAAACCATGGGCCAGGCTTTGTACTGGGATCTGGGATCCAATTAATAACAAAAGAAGTAGCTTTCTCTTCATGGAGTTAGCCTGATGCATAAGATAGATAGTAAGCAAGAAATTACAAGGATATAATTAACAGAGGGAAGGGGGCAGTGAGCAGGAGAACATTCCAGGCTAAAGGGATAGCATGTGCAAAAGTCCCAAGATAAAAGAAGAGTACAGTGCCACTGGTGTAAAGAAAGCTGGCATGGCTAGGATGAGGAGAGACTAGAAAAGATAGGTCAAAATAATGGCAGTTTGGTTTTCCCTTGTGGCTCAGCTGGTAAAGAATCTGCCTGCAATGCAGGAGACCTGGGTTCGATCCCTGGGTTGGGAAGATCCCCTGGAGAAAGGAAAGGCTACCCACTCCAGTATTGCTTGGAGAATTCCATGGACTGTATAGGAGTTGGACATGACTGAACCACTTTCACAACGTAGACAGGGGCCAGAACAAGAGGTCAGATGTGAACATGGCATAAAGCCTGTTATTAGCCTTATTTGCAGTTGACTTAAACGAAGTGNGCTTGGAGAATTCCATGGACTGTATAGGAGTTGGACATGACTGAACCACTTTCACAACGTAGACAGGGGCCAGAACAAGAGGTCAGATGTGAACATGGCATAAAGCCTGTTATTAGCCTTATTTGCAGTTGACTTAAACGAAGTGATTTTTTGTTGTTGTTGTCCTGGAATTACATGTTTGACTCTGAAATAAGACATTTGTTATACTTTATTACTACAGGGCTGCCTTCTCATCCTCAGCATGAGCTGGCCAAGCGTCAGTGCACAGGTTGCCCTGGGATGATCACCTTTTATATCAAGGGCTCTCTTCAACATGCTGAAACTTTCCTTAAGAGCCTAAAGGTAACTTTACAAAATCATTTTTCAATTTATAGACGTTAAGGCCTTCTTGTAGCATTATGATCTTCATTATTTCTCACTTCCACCCAACTCAGATTAATGTGTTTGTATCTGCAGGTCACACCCACAAACCTCTTTGTCATGAAATGCACTGGGTTAGAAAATCACTTGAAGCAAGAGTGATGTGATAGCAGATAGAACATGTTCATCTTCTTAACTCTGCAGAAGCTTTCATCCATTTGATAGAGACAGAATGTTCTAAGCCATTTGTTTTTAAATTTATAATGAACTAACTGCCTTTTCAAATGAAATATTATGAAAAACCTCAGTACTGTGTCAATGCACTGCTGAAAAACTACAGAAATCCAGCCTAGGAATGACTTCCCGAACCCTGTGCCTCTCAGGCTATGTCTGCCTGGAGTGAGGGAAAGGTGGCCTTTGTCTAAAGTTCACAGAGGTAGGAGTCTCTCCAGAGCCCTGGGAGAGAGGCCTGTGTAACTGCATGCTTTGGGCTTACTTTGAGTGCATGCAGTCATGTATTTAAGACTCTGAGGTTGTTGTGTTTTTTTTTTAATTTTTTAATTTTTACTTTATTTTACTTTACAATACTGTATTGGTTTTGGCATACATTGACATGAATCCNTTTTTTTTTTTTTTTGCTTTCTAGCCAACAATCTTTATGAGACATACTCATTGGATTTCTGCTGTGAATATTTAAAGATCTATATTTTAAAAATCACCTCCATAATTTCAATCCTCCTAGACTGAGAGAGGAACAACCATAAAAGTTTTCCAGCATGTACCTGGCTGGATGCTCTCACTGGCACTGTGATGACCGCCGGTGTCACCTGTTACGTCACACTCTTCAGTTCAGTTCAGTCGCTCAGTCGTGTCTGACTCTGCGACCTCATGAATTGCAGCACGCCAGGCCTCCCTGTCCATACCAACTCCCGGAGTTCATTCAGACTCACCTCCATCGAGTCGGTGATGCCAACCATCCACGTTTTATATTTGAGATGTTTCAGACTTCTAAAACATCTCAAATATAAAACTTCATTTAGAGTTACCATTCAACATACAAGGTCTCGAAATAATTTGCAGGTATATAGAGGTCAGATGGCATGAAAATGTGGGCTTTCTTTGCGAGGGTGAAAAGGTTAAGACAGAAGGAAATTAGAACAACACAGCCTTCTTTTTTGTCATAAACATATACAGCCAATTTGTTAGAAGTAGAATAATTTAGAATCAATATTCAGTTCCCATTTATGTAACTGATACTTTTGACATGCTTTCTAATTCTTTGTCTTTTTTTTTAACCTCCAGATTGCAATCACAAATGCATATGTCAACTTGAAAACCATACACAACCATCTTGCCTTTGAAAATGTATTCTATAAGTACCACCTATAGTGCCATGCTCTCCTATGGAGGTATATACCTTCACACACATCCCTTATTTGGTTTCAAGGACTATTGGCATTAAATATCAAAGGGAATAGTTACTTAATTTACCTCTGAAAATTGAACATTGTTTAAAATAACATGTAATTACTTGACCTTTTTATTGAAAGGAGAAATAATTTTTAGTAATTGGAAAAATCAGACATTTATGTTATACTAAATGTCTCTAGGGCTTCTAAAGAGGTATACACTTAAAGTCAAGTTGGCTAGGAATATTTTAACAGTTATATCCTTTCAATCATGTCCCTAAATCAACATTTATATTTTCAAAGTTCCAGTAACCACCATAGGCCTTGAGGATACTACCAAAAATAAAACGTGTTAGACTCTTCAAATGAGTAAAGAGCCATTCTACCAAAGTGTCTCAAGTATTAAAGTATGACCTTTCAGATATTCGTATTAAATTTAAGGGCATAGGGGAGTTGTTTGTCAACTCTTGCAGTAATTTTTATTTATCTATTTTAATAGCTTTCTCATACTTTTACAAGACATTTTAACTAAAAGATTTACCAATTATATCTAATTTATGTGTATTTTGTAAATTAGCTTAACTTAGTGAATATTACTCAACTTACCTTATAAATAGGATCATTAAAGATAGTCTCCAAAAACTCTTAATTTGCATTTGTACTAATAGTCTAAAAACACAAGCTATGTGTTACACTTGAATAATATCATACCTAAAGGGTAAATTGGGTAAAATTTAGAGTTTTTCAACAGAATATTATGGAAAAATATGCTCAGATTTTTTTTTTCATCAGACACAAATAATTGCTTTTAAAATGTGTTTTATGGCTTAAAGTTACAGTGGTTGGAAATTATGCCTTATAATATCTTGAGATAATTTTTGAATGCTGAAATAATCATGCTTATAGTTGATAAAATGTGGAACTTCAAAATGTTATTTTTGTGAACAATTGGAGGATATTTTCTTATTTGTAGTTTCAAAAATAGATGACATGAATCAAAATAGCTTGCCAATTTGTAAACATTGAAAATATGAGATATTGTAGAATTACGGAAGTACATGTACAGTATAGAAATATTAATGCAAAATACAAATCTTATCTATGTACATAATAATAAGCATTGATAATAGGCTTAATATTTAATTTTAAGCATGTGTATTCATTTTTCTAGCAACTTTTGTCCTAAGAGCTAATGGAATCCTTGTTTTATTTTTAAAATTTGTTACAGAGGATAAATTTTCATTTTAATATAATTTGCCTTCTCATTAAGAGTAATCAAAAAGTAAACTCTTTAATGTGATTTACTTTTGCCAAATTATATAAAATATTTCATGATTGAATGAAGGCATCATCCTCTTCCTCATTCCCCGTTTTGCATACATAGAATAAAAGGATCAAAAAAGTGAACTATTTCATTTTTAACACTGTGCTAAGAGTAACTTGAATAAAGGAAGTAGCTCTTCTCTTGTTTTTTAACTGGCTATGAATCTCTGCACCATAAAGACAAAATAAATCAGTTTGACTCTCTTCCTATTACTGAAAACTCCTTGAATTGATAAAAAAGTAAAGCTGCTTTCTAGATCACCTCATCTGATTAAGAAAATGAAAACATGATTTGTACTCAAATTTCCCTTATTCCATTAATTTTCCCTCTGTTTAAAACCACAGTATTTATTTTGTGTTGGTAACTTTCTAAGTAACAGTTTTTACTCTTTTAAGATATGAAAACTTTTATTTTTGTACTAGAAGGATAGTTAGGAGAATATAAAATACAATCTTGTTTCATATGTCAGTAAAGATGTACATCTATCTCAGTGATTAGTAGTCACCAGGGATCCATTAATTCAAAGATTTCTCTGCTTTAGTCTAAAAGAGTTGATACATTTCTCAGGATGCTACTCATGTTTCCAAAAATAATCAATACTCAAATAATTCATTAAATCAAAATATGGTTTGAATATGAGAGTCTGGTGAGTTCATTTTACTACCAAGATTGTGTTAATTAATCTTTCTCCTCCACCCAGGGATTTCAGTGAAAAATGAAATATATAAGGAAAACAATAGCTTGAGTCATTCATTTCATTAAATTTATTAAGTTGAATGAATTAAGTCTAAAATCCACTAAGTTGTGTGTAAATACAGGTGAACATAGCTAATCAGAAAAATACCTGCTTATTTAAATTTATAGCCCCAAATTAGTTGAACTGACATAAATATTGTACACAAACTGTAAAACTGAATGTTGTTCTTAATTTGCAGAAAGGGGGGAATTGAAATATTTTCAAAGTTGAAGAGTGAACTTTACTGAAAATATTGAAACTTGGGTTCAATAAGGAAAACTGAGTGATTTATAAAGAATATTGCTAAAA
This sequence comes from Neotragus pygmaeus, assembly GCA_006410875.1. Taxonomy (NCBI): domain Eukaryota; kingdom Metazoa; phylum Chordata; class Mammalia; order Artiodactyla; family Bovidae; genus Neotragus; species Neotragus pygmaeus. The sequence continues at coordinate 298,888 of SJYV01023787.1, forward strand.
GACCTTTCACTTATATAAAATTTGAGGGATAAACTATGATTGTAAAAGTGCAAGAGGTTGAAATCATATGCCTTTCTTGTTTTCCATAAGTATGAAAACAACCTAGAATATAATTTTTTATACATTAACAAACTGAAGTGAGCCATTGTGGAATTAGCCATTATGATTAGTATTTAAAATAGAATATAACATGTCATTGATATGCACTGGTCATCTAAACATTTTTGTTCAGAGTTTGGGATAAGACTATATCTAAAATTTTTTTCTTATACAAAAATTATACAACATTCTTTAAGGATCCTGTCTTCAAACTAGAAATAACATGAATAAATCAGTTTTAATACAGATTTTCTTAAGGGGCAAATATATATTTATATATTTTAAATTAATGATTAAATAACATCTTTTTACATTTTTTAAATACTTTCAAAATTTTCCATATGGAATTTGTATTATTCTTATGTTACAAAATTAAATATTAATAAAAATCCAAGAGTTGAAAATTTCTTCTTCAGTAATCATTGCTAGTATAAATAAGTAGCAAAAGGCATCAATGATTTCTTGTATTTCCTTCTACTAATTCTTTTCCCCTGTGACAGATACCATGGCTCAATCACTATCTTTCTTCTTTCACACACAGGAGTACTTCTGACTATATATTTCTTTTGTCCTAAATGATGAGAGAATAGATGTTATCTTACATCGTCCATCAGTCAACCAAATCCCTAAAGTTATAGAAGTTTCTTGTCTTCTTGACTCACCATTTCTTGGGACTATAAATACAGTAGAGATCAGTACATGTAGTTTAATAATAAACATGGATTAACTTTGTTCAGTGTACTTTGTTAATCATGTAATCAAACTAAACTTACACAGAAGTATTAAATTGTTTATTAAATAAAAATTGGGTATATATATGTGTATATATATATATATTATATTTAAGTTGTGTAACATAATTTGATACACTATGTCTGTAGTGTTCTGATCAACTTGCAGTTTCTTTAGGACTGGCATTAATTCTTTAAAAAACAGGTATGATATTACCTCTACTTTTGCCTTATTTTTATTGAGTATTCTGTTTTTGATTTTAATATTTATATGATGAAGAGAAAAAAGAGTAAGTAAGCCAGACTTCATAAATGCCCTCATGGAATTTATTTTCTAGCAAGGGAGACTGACAAAAAAATATGGAAGTAAGTGAAACAATATACTATGGAGGAAACAATAAAGGCCCTGTGCAAATAATAGAAGGGACCCACTATTTTAAATGTGATGGTTGGAGAGGTCTATCTGGGAAGTGACACATAAATGACATTCTCAAGGATGAGAAACAGCTAAATGTACAGAACAGGAAGAAGTGTATTCTAGGTAAAGGGAACTATCTGGTCAGTTAACTTGAAGGGAGATGAGCTTGTCACCTTTGAAGAAATAAGTCCAATACGGAACTGGAGTTTACTGGGCAAGGAAGAGAGTAGCCTATAGTGAGGTTTGAAAGAGAATAAGAAACCGGATCCACAGAGAAGAAAACAAACCATGGAAAGGAATTAGCTTTTAACATTTTCCTTGGTAAAATGGGAAGCTAATGAGATTTCAACCATTTTTCATTTTTAGAGCATTATGGCTAGCAAGTGGAAGAGATGATTGGGAAATGAAGAGTAGTGTTAGGAGTCTATTGCAGTTTTTAGGGACATAGGGAAGGGAATGGTGGCCTGGCTACCATGGTAATACTGAGATAGGGATAAGAAGATGGATTTGAGATACCTTTTGAAAGTAGGATTTTGGGATTATCTTATAATTACAGAAAAATAAGTGTCGATATTCCGTATTTTGTTACTTTTTCCAAGGGACCTGAAAAAATTTTTCATTAATCCCCGTAAAAATGATCTTGCTTGTAGTAGTTGATTATTGACAGCATATAGGAAGGATGGGGTGAGAGGCCCATTCTCTACTTTATTCTGCTGAAACTATGATTTAAAGCATAATATTAATAATACAGTTATATTATTTCAAACCATTGTGCATAGCACTGTACACATATTTTATCAATAGATGAAATTTGTTAACGCATTTTTGACACAATAACTTTACATATATAGTTGTTTTTTTGTCAGAGTGGATAATGGCACAGGTGGGTGGAGATATCTTAACAAAGCAATATGGTGATCCAAAAGAATCTATTCAAATAGAGAGCAATATTTCAAAGTTTGGCTTATGCACCAGTTTTATTCATCTTTGTTATTATTAGACTACTGTTACTGAAAAGAAAAATAGAAGTGATACTAGATATAAAATAGGCATGTTTTCACATATTTTCTATTAACCTTCTTTCTTCCCTGCATTTTGTCAAAATGAAGAGAAACAAATCCATATTCAGTAAGCATATAAAAGACCCAGGAAATTAGATCTTAAGATGAGGGAAGAAAGTATTAGGCTCTCCACTCAACAACAGTAAATTGCATGTAACTTAGAAACTTTCCCTGACCAGTTATTGTTCATCACTGTGAGTTGCCTACTACTACTACATGACAGCAGTTGTTAAATATATAGAAGCATAAAAATCTTAATTTAACAGTCCTAAATGCCTTGTATATATTTGGAAAATCGATACTCTGGAAATGTTTCATTTAAACATTTGTAAATATTCTTAGATGTACATATTCAAACATAGTAAATCTTATACTTTAGTGTTTAGAATGTTCTGGAGAATACTGTTTTATAGTGATTTCCTTTCAGTAAACATTATGAATTCTTGTGAGATATACAGTTTTGATTTTCAATGATAAGCATTCTAGAACTGAGTGATAATGTTTGTACTTTAAAAAGGTGTTTATCAGAGCCCACTATTTGGGCTTCCCAGGTGGTGCTCGTGGTAAAGAATGCCCCTGCCAATGCAGGAGACTTAACAGACAGCTCTTGGACCCATGGATCAGGAAGATCCTCTGGAGGAGGAAATGGCAGCCCACTCCATTATTCTTGCCTAGAGAATCCCATGGACACAGGAGCCTGACGGGCTACAGCCCATGGGGTTGCAGAGTCAGACATGACTATAGAGTCTTGGCATACATATACACACTGATAGGTAGGGTACTTACTATATGTAAGAATTCAGGAAGTTTTCCTTTAAGAATATATGTCAATGTATGGCAAAACCAATACAATATTGTAAAGTAATTAGCCTCCAATTAAAATAAATAAATTTATATTAAAAATATATTAATATAGTTTAGTGAAGAGTTTCTAGTCTCTTTCCAAGTCTAGTAGGAAAATTTTCTGTTTTCTTAAAATTAGATCCAAAATTAATTATTTTTTTATAATTAGAAAAACTTTTAAAGTACATTTGTGATATGATAACATGTAAGAGTACTGATGTTCAGCTCTCATATTTATATATTGATTATTTGCAAGTAATATCTTATTTCATTAAAGTTTACCTCAAAGTTAAGAAAATAAGTCACTCAGCAGCCACATCTTAAAGTATCTCCCTGTGTCAGGCATTATGCTAGATTCTAAGATAAAATTCTACAACAGATTCTAAGCTGGATTCTACAACAGTGATTGTCATACAGTCTCTATTCTTTAGAAAATCAACCTTCCCTTTTGATATATCCTTGAGTAATTGATAATCCTTAATTACTTGATGATTTTTATAAGGTGAATTTTACAGTAAATGATATCATGAGGGAAAGAAGGAAGGGTGTAAAGTAATACTACTAACACTTTTATGTGTTTTTATTTGTAAAATTGCTTCATAGGGATCTTCTAATATTAGTTTATGGATAGGCATATATTTTATTTAATTGCATGAAAATTAAACATAAATATGCATTGAATAAACACAACCATTCATAGAAAATATAAATATTTTAAATTTCTAATGGCTTCCATGAACTGACATGTGGAGGCAGGTTTTGTTTAAATGACATTCAGAGAAGGTAATGGCAACCCACTCCAGTACTCTTGCCTGGAAAATCCCATGGACAGAGGAGCCTGGTAGGCTGTAGTCCATGGGGTTGCAAAGAGTCCGACTCGACTGAGCGACTTCACTTTCACTTTTCACTTTCATGCTTTAGACTAGCTTTTTCTGGTGTGTTTATTTAAGGTGGACTTATTATTAAAAACTGTGATTCATGGTGAAGAAGCTAGTTTCCAGTTTCAGACAGCAGCAAACATACATCTTAATTGAGTTGTGGAGCAAGACCTGAGATGAAAGTCCATGTCCTGAAAAATGCATTCAGTTACTTTCCCAGGATATTGCTGTGTCCTCTAGCTATTGGCCTGTTTGATGACCTGAACTGGCTGGATATAAATGAAAAATCACCACTCTTCCTCCTTTTTCATTTTATAACTTAAGTTGTAATGTTACACGTACTTTCTGACCATAGAAGTTATAACATCTCTTTAGAAACTGAATGTTCAAGAGTTAGAATTAGTCATGTATTATTTTATTCTTATAATGTTTGGTATCTGGATATATGGGCTATTTATATACATAACTTATTTATAATGTTAACTTACTAATAACATGACAGAATGATTATGTATTATTTTAGGTTGATTGCTGTAATACTCATATTTGTGGTATATGAGCATTGCAAAGAGGAACACTTTTTCTTTTTTTAATATAAATTTATTTATTTTTAACTGGAAGTTAATTACTTTACAATATTGTATTGGTTTTGCCATACATCAACATGAATCCGCTACAGGTATACACATGTTCCCCATCCTGAACCCCCCTCCCTCCTC
>SJYV01023787.1:303729-341533 GCA_006410875.1 Neotragus pygmaeus
CAGTTTCATCCATCTCATTAGAACTGATTCAAATTTATTCTTTTTAATGGCAGAGTAATACTCCATTGTGTATATATGCCACAGCTTGCTTATCCATTCATCTGTTGATGGACATCTAGGTTGTTTCCATGTCCTGGCTATTATAAACAGTGCTGCGATGAACATTGGGGTACATGTGTCTCTTTCAATTCTGGTTTCCTTGGTGTGTATGCCCAGCAGTGGGATTGCTGGGTCATAAGGCAGTTCTATTTGCAATTTTTTAAGGAATCTCCACACTGTTTTCCACAGTGGTTGTACTAGTTTACATACCTCCACATTCTTATTTGTCAGAGGAGAGCCCTACTAGCTGCAATCAAGTCCATTTATTTTCTTTTCTCTGGGGTAAAAGGTAAACCCCCAAGTCTAACTTAGTATTCCTGGCCCTTTATTATCTAACTTAGCTAATTCATCTAATTTTATCAAAGCACCAGAGGATATTAGAACACAGAAATCTTAAGATTAGGGAGTCCAGCAACTTATAGACAAAGAAACAAAGATTCAGAAAGTTTTGCTGATTGATCAAATGTCACATAGAAATATGTTAGCAACTTCACTCTTGAGGCTTTGCATCAAACACAGTTAGCAGGGAGATACGTTTCTATGACTATATATTATAATTATTGCAAGGATAAATCAATATCATTTGCTATTGATTTTCAGCTGTATTAGATGCATGGTATATTTCTCTGTTTCAATTTTCATAAACATTTCTGAAATAACTATGTGTTGAGAAATGTCAGGGATTAAGAATGTGGGCACATTTTCTGTCCTGTTATAGTAGTTTACAGTCCATGGGGAGAGTTAGGCAATTTCATAACCTTAAAAAGATGATGCCCAAATAATGATTCAAACTATTAAGACAGAGAAGTTTTTGTTAGTTTTTCAAGAGGATGCCTGCTAGTAAGTCTGGATGCACAAGAGGGCACACTCCGCATATGAAATTGGTTTATTTTTCATAGTAATACAGTGTGTATTAGTTTAAGACTCTCTTAAAGGTAGACCTCACCTGATTTATTTAGGTATTTGGTTTAAAGTTGCTCGGCCATCAGGCACTCCAGCTAGGCTGTAACCCCAATGCCAGTGGAAGAATAAATTTAGGTCAGAGCTTGTCTTCTGTCCTCCTCATTTCGAGTCTCCCAACAATGCTGCAACCAGTGCAGCATTGCAATCAGCGAGAGAGAAGCAGAGCCGACGGGTACTGAGTCAGCCTCAGCCTAACAACATGTGTTAGCTCAGTGGCCATAGAAAACTCACTTATCCACTCTCCATTTCAGTTTCCTTGGTTGTAAAATGTCGATAACACTGTACCGGATGAGGAAATTGACTTGAGGACTGGTAACTTACAAGTCCAACACAGCCAGTATGTGGAGGGGCTGAGATTTATATACCCAAGTCTTTTGCTCCCAGAGGCCTAAGTTCTTGTTTCTGAGTATTCACTCTCTTTCAAGGAATTAAAAATCTAAAAAGGAAGACATTTTTAAGAAGGACATTTGCGTGTAAAACTTCATTAGTGATAGAAGAGGATATTCACTTACGATGAGCATCACTTCATTAGAGTCATAAAAGAGGTTATTCATTTAATATTCATTTACTAAGATTTTCTTTCCATGGGCCTGAAGTGGGTAGGGGAAAGTAGTTCCTTCTGCTGGATGTGGGAAGGGAGGGTTGGGTGTGGGGGTAGTGTACTCAAGTGCTCAATAAGACTGAAGCCTTTCCTCCACGATGCCTCAGCCCACAGAGATTCAGCCTCCACTGAATTCCAGCCACACTTGTTGTCCATACTTGTTTAACATTCACCGGTAGACTGTTCTGTGAATTGTCATAGTCTTTAGCTTCTGCCTTGTTACCTAGAGTAAAAATAATCTCTCCTTCTTCTTGGTTTCCCAGCTCTTACTGTAGTGCCTGACCCATAGTAGGTGCTCTACCCTTACACAGGTCCATGTTGACAGTGAGTTACTAGATGGTTTTAAACATCCTCTGAGGCCTTTATCTCATGAATTGTGAATTGAAATTAATTCCTAGTGCTTAGTGATTGCTACTAGCAATCCTAGGTTGTCTTTTCCCTGATCTGCCTCAGAAGGTCCAATTCTGGACTGATCCTTTGATCCAAACAGAACTAATTCTGACCAGCTGTTGGTCCAAGAGGCCTCTTATAAGTACAGCGGGGTGGTCATGGGGTGTTGACTTCTGGCCAAGGCCTCATTCAGATAGGTGTTAAACTTTACACACTGAAAGCTGTGTCTTTCCCTCCTGTATGTGAGTACTTGACTGGCATTTTCAGTTTCTGATAAAGTATACCTCACTGATGGTATAAAAACAGCAAAAGACCATGGTTTTCATTTAAAAGCATGACTAGAAAAGATAATTTTCACAATTCCTTAATCTTTTGTTTACAAAACATTGCAGATGTATGTATGAAGGATTTGNTTTCAGTTTCTGATAAAGTATACCTCACTGATGGTATAAAAACAGCAAAAGACCATGGTTTTCATTTAAAAGCATGACTAGAAAAGATAATTTTCACAATTCCTTAATCTTTTGTTTACAAAACATTGCAGATGTATGTATGAACGATTTGATATTTAGAATAGAAAAAAAATGGAAAATAATTGCAATTTATGAGACAGAAACATGCCTTCACTGCTACAATATAGTGATCAGAAATTTGCTCACTCTTTCTTCCAGGGCAATCATGACCCATGCATCAGTGCCTAGGAGCGACAGAGAAGTCCTTGGCATTAGTGACACACTTATTCGACTCTCAGTGGGCCTAGAGGATAAACAAGACCTACTGGATGATCTAGATCAAGCTTTGAAGGCAGCTGTAAGTTTTGTTTTCGTGTGTGTGTGTGTGTGCATGTGTGTGTGTGCTTAATCTTGAGGGTCGGGGGGAAGTAACTGTGTTTATAGAGTGGCCTCACTGTTCTCTGTAAAGGTTTTTTCTTCTCTTATTACAATAGCATATATAAATGTGCAGAGAACTCAGTCCAAAGTGCAGATTTAAAAGAAGGTAGTCATCAGAAAAGAATTCTTGGAGGAGGTTAAGTCTTTGCCTGGAGGTTTAATGACGTATTTTTCTTGTGTACCATTAATACAGCACCCTCCAAATGCAAGTTCCAACTAGCATCCCAGAACTGCTGTTGGTGACTGCTTCCTGAGACGATCAAATCTGAATAATTGAATGGACAGTTAATGAGCCACCACAGAATTTTCAAATGAAAATGTTAAGGCACCTCATTACCCTTCACAGCTGTAATCTTCCTGGGATCATCCCTGTTAAAAAATTTCCTCTTTCCCTTATTGTAACTGACAGGTCAATTCTGTTCAGATCTTTTTTATTAATTTTGATATACATGTGCCTCTGAAGGAGGTGAGATTTGTGATGCTATTGGGGATTGTATTCTTTTTTTCAAGTTTAATATTTATATTGATCATGTTTACGATATAATGGTAATCCATTTTTGATGTTTTCTGAGGAATTTAAATTATTGAATAAATGTTCTTAAGTCAAGTGTGATTTTTGTATTGATGAAAATAGCACTCAAAGCAATGGTTTACACTTAATTATCATAAGCCAAAAATGAAATATCTGAAAAGTCTGTGAAATTCTACTGATTTAAGGTTGTACTTACTATTTTTTTAAGAATAAATCTAATTACCACACGCATCCCATTGTGATATTTCTGTATTATATGACATTAAATTATACTCCTGGGCCCTTTTAATTCCCAACTCTTAGAGATCACAGCCACTGAATTTATAAGTTTAATTGTGTAACAATCATGCTCAAATCTTAGTGTTTGCAGATTAGTTATAAAACATTTGTATATGGCAGGTCAAAAGCCACGTTTATAGAGAAATATTACCCTTTTCTGAAAATTTTATCTGAAATAGTTAATTTATTGAGGCTAAAATAAGAAATAATTAAAATCTTTCATAGTTAGGTGCATCATCAGGATGTTACTGTCAATAAGTCATAATTCAGATAATTGGATTAAAAATTTTTTTGTACTAAAGCCTTTCAGTCACGTTTGCTATCACCATTTGTTTCAGTAAAACAACAACAACAAAAAAAAAAACACAACTTATCATTGAGATTTCCCTGGCAGTCCAGTGATTAAGATTCCATGCTTTCATTGCAGGAGCCATGGGGGTTCGATCCCTGGTTAGGGAACTGAGATTCTCACATGACACAGAACATTGGGAAAAATAAAATAAAATCCTGTTATTGAACCTGGAAATTCTGTCTCTGTAGGTAGCAGAATTTTGAGGCTGGTTATATCAATTTGTGGTTTCTGAAAGATTAACTTCTTTCTATTTCATTACCTTATGGCTGTGGGGATAAACAAATGACCATTTGAATGAGAAAAGTAAAGGCTTTTTATTCTAAGCTTGCAAGGGAGTACGTTACTGTCACTTGTTTTTTGGCAGACTCAAAAGGAAGACAGAGCATAGAAAGTATAGAAAGGTTAATATGTTAATGTGGATAAGAAACAAATTTTATATTTAAAACTGATAACTTTTGAATGAATAACATTAAATCACTGTTATAAATATTAAAAAAAATAAAAGGCTAAGAAAAACAAAGACAGACAGAAGAATGGAAAAGCTTTGTGGTGTAAAGAGAGAAGGCGTCACCTGTGCCCTGGTTAGAGGCTACTGGCCTAGGAAAGCTTGGGCTGGTTGACTTAATGTGGGCATCCTGTGTGATTGGATGGTGGTGGTGGTGTAGTTGCTAAATGCTGTCCAACTCTTGAGACCGCATGAACTGTAGCCCCCCAGGCTGCTCTGTCCATGGGATTTCCCAGGCAAGAATGGAGAGCATATTTGACTTCCTAGGATTAGTCCTCAGTTAAAAGCAGGGACAAAAATTAGGGAAGCAATCAGTTATTAATCGAGTTCTAACCATTTGGGGCTGATTATTACAGAAGGAATTGTTTAGCTTCCTGTATGTCACTCAAGATAGCAATCAGATTTCCTATAAATCTGACTTATAGCAGCTGGCTTTCTAGGTTGTTTATTGTAGAAAAGGAATTGGTTTCTGAGGGGGTTGCTGCAGTTCTGTTTTTATATATGGTCTATCCTTCGTCCATTTGTATATTCAGTCCTATGGAGTTTCTGATGAGCAATAAGTAACTACCATTTTATTAAAGTTCTCCAGAGAAATAGCGCCAACACTGTGGTGTGTGTGTGTGTGTGTGTGTGTGTGCGCGCGCGCGCGCGTGCGTGCACATGCATATGTAGAGAAGGAGATTTAGAGAGATTTATCTCAAGAAATTTGATCATGTAATGGTGGGGTTTGATAAGTCTGAAATGTGTGTGGGCAGGCTGGAGATTCATCTAAGAGTTGTTGCAATCTTGAGTTCAAAATCTGCAGGGCAGGCCGGCAAGTTAATCTCAGGCTAGCTTTCTGTGTTGCTGGTTTTGAAGCAGAATTGCTTAGCCTTTGTCTGATAGACTCAGGGCTACCCACATTACAGAGACTAGTTTCCTTTATTCAAAGGCTACTGACTTAAGTGTTAATCACTAAAGAAATATCATCACAGCATCATCTGGCTGAATATTTATTTGACCAAACAGTAGGCATTATAGCTCAAACAAATTGATGTATAGAATTGTCAAAACCATGTTCTCGGCACTGTCCCTTACTGCCCGAGAAGGCACTGTTATATTTATTGGGATTTAAGAAGCTTATCTACACTTTTGGTTATCTGCAAGTGTGTCTCCATAAGCACAATTCACAATGAGATGATGACTCAGTGTTTAAACACTGCACCCCACTTCATAGTACATCTGGTTTTATAACATAATCAGACAGCCACATACTGGTCAGGAACGATGAGGTCAGGCTTCTAGGACACAAATATTTGGAGTTGCTTTATAAAGCACGTTAGTCAAAATTCAATCCTGCCTCATACATTTCCACTAGATTTTTAGTGAATTCTGTTATACATAAGGATCATAACTGCTACTGCTGCTAAGTCGCTTCAGTCATGTCTGACTCGGTGCGACCCCATAGATGGCAGCCCACCAGGCTCCCCCGTCCCTGGGATTCTCCAGGCAAGAACACTGGAGTGGGTTGCCATTTCTTTCTCCAATGCATGAAAGGAAAAAGGGAAAGTGAAGTCGCTTAGTCATGTCCGACTCTTAGCGACCCTATGGACTGCAGCCTACCAGGCTCCTCCATCCATGGGATTTTCCAGGCGAGAGTACTGGAGTGGGTTGCCAGTGCCTTCTCCAAAGATCATAAAGTGGTCCATTATTTTGGAATATTGTACCAAAGATGGCCAGTTCTGAGATGTGAGGGGTAAATAAGAGAGTAATGCAATCTGGCGTTAAAAAAAAATAAATGTAAGACATTCCTTTTAGCAACAGCATAGCCTTAAATGACCTGAATTCCACAGAGGAGCCAGAAAACAGTTGGGAACTACAAACTGATTTTACACAAAGATATAAATCTCACACCTTGTGTTTTTGTAAAGTAAAAATAATGCAATCAATTACTCAGGTGAACCTAAAGAAAGTTTCAGGGAGAAGCAACTAAAGCTTGTAATGCACTTTAGAAATGTATGAAAGGGGACACAAATGCTTCATAAGAAAGCTCTCTTAGGAGGCCAGTATCAAAAGAAATAAGAAATATGGCAAACATGATTAAACCAAAGTCATCAAGGGATAACAAAAGTCTTATTATTAAAAATAATAAAAACTTCTCTTAGTAATTATCCAAAGATAAGTAAATAGTTAAAAAAGAATTCTCATCTCCACAACTAAAACCCTGATTCCACTTGGTTCATAATACAACTACAAACTTTGAAAAAAATTATGCAATGTAATTGCTTTGGGATAGAAATTGAAAGTTTGTTGAAGAACAGATTGTGGTATTTCTTTTTTTAATAACCACACTTGATTAAATGTCAACATGGCTCACAAAATTAATTTAAATTTGTTCCCATGAGAATGGTCAGATACTGCAAATATTCCTATCTTTTGAGTAGTATGACTCTGATAGAACACATCACTGCACTGGGGAATGAGATTTCTGAGTTCATTACTAATTTTATAAGATTTATTTTTTTATAATAAAGTTTTGTTTTAGACTTTGCTGGGTCTTCCTTGCTATATGGGCTTTTCTCCAGTTGTGGCTAGTGGGGGACTACTCTCTAGATGCGACGCTTGGGCTTCTCACTGCGGTGGCTTCCTTTGTGGGGCACAGGCTCTAGGGCACTCGGGCTTCAATAGTTGTGCACGTGAGCTCCGTAGTTGTGGTTCTCTGGCTCTAGAGTACAGGCTCAAAAGTTGTGGCACATGAGCTTAATTCCCCTGCGGCATGTAGAATCCTCCTGGAGCAGGGAGCAAACCTGTATCCCCTGCGCTGGCAGGTGAACTCAACCACTGCACCACCGCAGAAGTCCTTGATTTATTTTGAATAAGAGTTTGGCAAAGTCTTGCCTTGGCCAGCTCCTCAAGGGACGTTCTCTGAAATAAATGCCCTGTAGATGTGGGTTTGGAATTTTATAATCCTGTACTAATCAGTCATTAGTTGTGGTCCGGGGATGGGAAGGGGCAGGGAAGTTGATGGGGGGCGACGGTGGGTGTTGGGTAACTACCCTATGTGGCTCTACCCCACAGAGGGCACTTCTGTAGACAAGGGTGGATAGGCCTGGCACTATAACACCCACTGCAAGCAACATCATGCCTCGTCCATTTACATTTTTGATGTAGTTAATCAATAACCAAACTGTAATATGAATAAGAAAGAGTTTTATTTGAGCCAAATTGAGGACTATAGCCTCAGAGACAGCCTCTTAGGTAAGTCTAAGGAATTGCTCCATAGAAGCATGGTTTTCACACAGCTTTATACCCTGTCACAACAAAAAGCATCAAACAAGTCAGCAATACGTTCCTTCAACAATTCCAAAAAACAAACAAACAAGCAAATAAACAGATCAGCATGTACCCAGTGAGTCAGTATGACCTTGACACCTGGGGAAACGGTCTCATCATTGAAGAAGTACCAGCACTGGTCTCCCAGGACTGGGGGGACTTAATCTTTATTTTTAACAGGGCCATTCTTTACTTATGGTCAATATCTTTTCTTTAATGACTAAAGCAGATGTATAATATATGTTTCATATATATTATATATAGGCCACACATAGGCTTTTTTAGTTAGTATAAAATTCAAGTTAAATCATATAGAAGCCAGAATGACTTCCCTGCAACTCAATATTTGAAAATTTCTTCCATTAATATCTAACAACCTCCAAGTTAAGCTGTTGTTGCTTAGTTGCTCATTCGTGTCCGATTCTTTTGTGACCCATGGACTGCGGCCCGCCAGGCTCCTCTGTCCATGGGATTTCTCAAGCAAGAATAGTGGAGTGGGTTGCCATTTCCTCCTCCAGGGGATCTTCCTGACCCAGAGATCAAATCATTGATTCCTGCACTGGCAGGTGGATTCTTTACCACTGAGCCACCTGGGAAGCCTGCCATAGCTATAATGTGATTATTATACTATGATGAAATTGTTACCTGACTTCTTTCCTTACTTTCTTCCTCCTTCCTTCTACAACACTTTTTCTTTTGTGGAAGATGATTTTTTCTTTTCTAATGAATTTAGGGTTTTAGAGGGAAAAGGATATTTTTAAAAACAGGCTTTCATGATAGAAAAGTAAAAAGTAGACTTTCTGAGTTCAAAACCAAGGTCAGGTGTTTAACCAGCTATTTTACTTTGATTTGAACAACTTATTTAAGCACTCTAAGATTCAATATTTGTCTTCATCAGTACAATGGAGATTAAGTAGTAATGTTTGCTTCATAGAGTTGTTATGAGAATGAGGTTAAATAATGCTTGTAAAACACACATATAGTAGGTGCTCAGAAATTGTTAGCTATCCCTTTGGCTCAGTAATAACCATTGTAAAATTTCTGGGTGTATGCTTTTGGGTTCTTTCTCTAAGTTAGTGTTTTGAATATTGGAATAATGGCAGATAAAAACTAACCCCCTAACTCCTGTTGTGGTTTAGATTTAGAAATTTTGCTGTTGTTACTAAGTAACAGATTTGTTATCCTGTTGTATGAAGTAGGGGATGTAGTTTTCATTTTAGCTTATCCACAGCCTGCTTCAGCCAACTAGCATGATAATTTTTTGTTTTTGTCTTTGTTTTTAAAATTGAATATTGCAGAAATGCCAGAGGGTCTGGTTCACCCATATGTGATAGCTAATACAAATGATAACATAATATTATGAAAATATAAAGTAAGCCTAGAAGTTTAACCACCACCAAATGGCAACAATGATTACTGTAATGTGGTGGAAAAGTTTGAAATTGTTCTTGTTTTAAAACAGCCAAGGAAAGAATTTCACGTTACAAATTTTCCATGTTGGATGAATTTATAGCATGATGTTTCAAAACTATTTAATGCCAGGTATCTCTTGTGTTTTTGATTCTCGGCAACTAAATAGTTTTTGTAAAAAGCAAAATAACCAAAATTGTAAAGAGTGATTTTTGTTAAGCAATTAGAGTGGCCACTTCTTGGTTTTGACTACCTGGCATTCATCTATTAAAAACTTCTTTAGGCAATATATATCCTGTGGAAAGCTTCCCTGTCCCCATGATTGATAACTGGTTTAGTGAGGAGTTCTAGCAGAGAGCACAGACTAATTTAAACCAATGCACACATCTGGTCTGCTGCCCACAGTGATGGTTCCAGATGAACACTTGATCTAAGGAAGATGACTTAGAATGGATCTCAGAACCTTTATGGGAATTATCAGAAAAGATGCATTCTCATTCCCTTGTGACTTGAACCTGGATGTAATATGGAGCTGCTGTAGCCCATCTCACCACCTTGAGGGGAACACCTATCTGAGAATGAAACCCCCGGGAGAAGGCATCTCTGAGAGATGAACAGAACCTGGGCCATGGCAATATTTTTGAGATGTGGATCCAGTTATCCTAGAAGCTAGGTCTATGCTTGTACATATCAGTCACAGGAGTCCAGCCATTTCTTCTCCTCCACTCCCTCTTCCTCCCACCCACCTTCCTCTTCTTCCTCCCCTCTCCCTTTCTTGGATTAAGCCAGCCTCCCTTTCATTGTCTTCCTACTGCTACTCTTCTTAACTGAAAAAGTCCCATCTGATATTGAAATGAAGGAAAATTTACCTTCAATGTGTAATGTGAGTCTAACCTATCCTCACATCTTTATTTTTGCATGTTGTACATAGTGATAGTACCATATTTACAGGTTACAGATTTGATATTGTATGAGTGTTCTCCAAAGAAAGCAACGTGTACGTGTGCATATGTGTGTATGGCCCAGGGAAAGTCAATGTTGCCATTCAACTCAAAGGCCATCTTCTGGCTAATCTTCCTTTTTTGGAGGAGGTCAGTTATTTGTTCTATTCAGGCCTTCAACCGTTTGGATGAGGCCCACCCCATGTGCATTATAAAGAGTAATCTGATTTACTCAGAGCATACCACTTTAAATGTCAATCTCATCCATAATACCCTCACATAAACATTCAGAATAATATTTGATCAAATATCTGGACACTGTGGCCCAGCCAAGTTAACACAAAATTGACCACCTCGTGTGTGCATGCTAAGCCACTTCAGCCGTGGCTGACTCTTTGCAACCCTGTGGGCTATAGCCTGCTAGGCTCCTTTGTCCATGGGATTCTCCAGGCAAGAATACTGGAGTGAGTTGCCTTGCCCTCCTCCAGGGGATCTTCCCAACCCAGGGATCAAACCCGCATCTCCTGTCTCCTGCATTGCCGGCAGATTCTTTACCACTGAGCCACCAGGGAAGCCTTTAACCATCACAGATACCTAATGATAATACAGATACCTAATAATAATGATGACCAACATTTATTTAGCTCTTCATATGCAGCAGGTATCTGGTTAAGATTTTTACAAGCATTATTTCAATGAATTCTCATAACATTGTTTGAGCAAGGTGCTGCTACTATCTCTTTTTTTTTTTTTATGAGAAAATAACAGTAAAGGAAATTAAACATCAAAGAAAGTATTTAAGGTCATACACCTAATAGATATTGGAGCCAGGACATGAACCTGGCTTGTATGATTCTAAAGCCCATGCTTTTAGCAGATAAGACATACTGCCCTTCAAGGCTACCAGTTTGCTTGCCACACTTTGGTCATTTTCAGCAGAATACCCTAGCAGCATGTTGAGTAAAACAAAGTCCTTGACCTCAAAAATGTAGTAGGAGTACTGAGAGGTAGACAGTGTGCTAAATTATGCAGAGGGTGCTATATATCCTGGAAGGCCAGGGAAAACTTCCTGGAAGAAAAGGAGTCCAAGTTGAATCCTGAGGTGTTAGCCAGATGGACAGAATTGGAAGACTGTTTTACAGCACAGGTAGAACTCAGTTTTATCACTGGTCAATACTGTGTGGTGGTGGTTTAGTTGCCAAGTCGTGTCCAAATCTTGCGACCCCATGGGCTGTAGCCCGCCAGGTTCCTCTGTCCATGGAATTCTTCAGGCAAGAATACTAGAGTGGGTTACCATTTCCTTTTCCAGGGGAATCTTCCTGACCCAGGGATTGAAACCGGGACTCCTGCATTGCAGACAGATTCTTTACTGACTAAGCTATGAAGGAAGCATCAACCAATATTAGCGATAGAGCTAAAAAAAAAAACTTTAAGATCCCTTCTATATACATTTTCTATTGCTACTATAACAAATTACCACAAACATAGCAGCTTGAACAGTACAAACTCATGATTTTACAAATTCAAGTTCTGAAGGTTAGAAGTCTGACATGAGTCTCATTGGACTAAAATTAAACTGTTATCAGCCAGACTGTGTTCCTGTCTGGAGGATCTAGGGGAAGATCCATTTTCTTTCTCATTCAGGTTGTTGGGAGAATTCAGTCCTTGTAGCTGTAGAACTAAGGTCCTCATTTCTATTCTGGTTGTCATCTGAGGGCTGTTCCTAGCTTCTTCACATTTGTTGTCTCACGGATCCTTTTCTCCATCTTCAAAGTCAGCAACAAGTGGGTTAAGTTCCTGTCATGCTTTGAACCTCTCCTTTTTGCATTTCACCTCTCTGACCCAGTGGGGAAAGATTCTCTACTTTTAAGAACTCATCTGATTAGATTGCCCTCATTTGAATATCCAAGGTAATTTGCCATCTCAAGGCCCTTAACCTTAATCACATCTGCAAAGTTCTATTTACCATGTAAGATCACATATTCATGTGTTATGAGGTTTAAGACAGGGACATCTTGGGGTAGGGGAGTCATTATTCTACTTACCATGACCTTCCAATTTTAATGTTTTCTTATTTTATGAGAATTAATGACGAAATAAGAGAAAAATCTGTAGAGATAATGCCTTGGTTTCCAATTTTTAAAATAATCTACACCTGTATATAAAAGTTCTTCCTGAGCAGGAGGGAGACATCATGGTCTAGAGTAACCCTAGATACTTCTACACATTTGGAAGGTCCTCCTCTTTCTAGAAGTGTTCTAGAAGTCAAGAGCTTGAGGAGAGTTGAAGGATCTGACTAATTGGTAAGATGAGTGTTTTATCTTTAGGTTCTTCTGGAAAGTTTTATGACTATTTACGTATTCCCTAGTCTGGCTTCTGGTCTTCAGGTTGCTGAGTTAAATGAATTATGTTTTAGACAGATTAGCACTCACTGAAGTTGGGGTGATGGTCTACAACAGTGCTTCCTTTCTACTCCCAGGTCAAATCCTAGTTAACTGAGTCTTTATATCTTCCTCAGACCTTGCTGGATTCCTCCTTACTCCTCAGACCTACAATAACCAGGACCAGTACTGAGCTGGATCTTACCTGGTGGTAGGAAAGAGCAGTGTGGTTTAGACCAGTACTTACATTTTGGTGGAAGATAGCTAATCTGAACCAATGAACTTAACTCTAACCTAAAAGCCAGAGACCAGGTTCTCAAATTCATGGAAGAAACAGATACCGAACCTTTAGATCTAGACCTCCCTCCACTGTCACACTCACTAATCTGCTAGAAAATGCATTATCGAAAAAATGAAAAGGAAGAATTGTGCCAAGCACAGTTTCAATACAGTTATTATGGTCTATAATTATTTTAACTAGCAAGACCACACATTTTGTAATACTGTGAAATAGAATTCATAAATCACTTATTATCTCTAGAATATATCATACTTTTTTCAAATATAGAATAAATTTACAAGTATGGACTCTGGAACCACATGGCCTGAATTTGAATCCTGTTTTTACTTCTCATGAGGCTTTAGACAAATTACCAATCTCCTCTTTGTTTTCTCATTTCTAAAACAGAGATAATAATAGCACTTACTTCTCTGAATTATTTTGAACAGTAACAGGTAGAATACTGTGAAGTGCTTAGCACAGTGCCTGACATATACTAAGCACTCCCTACACAGTAATAGTCATTACTGGATTTATATTGTTGCTTTAAAAAGTTAAAATAAGAACTCATTATTGGACTTCCCTAATGGACCAGTGGTTAAGAATCCCCCTGCCAGTACAAAGGACACAGTTTCGATCTCTGGGTTGGGAAGACTCCATATGTTATAAGGCAAGCCCATGTGCCACAACTACTGAAGCCCGTGTGCCCTAGAGGTCGGGGTCTGCTGCAAGGGAACCCATGGCAATGAGAAGCCTGTGCATTGCAATTAGAGAAATCCCGTATGCTATAACCAAGACCCAGCACAGCCAAAAAAAATAAATAAGAAACTTATTATTGAAAAAGCATAATTATTGTCTCCAAGGTATTGGAAAGAAATTGAAAGTGGTCACACAGCCAGTTATGGTGGATCCAAGACCAGAGCCCATTTCCTAGCTCCATCCTAATCCATGCTCTTGTTTTTGAACCTCAATATAGGCTGTGTATGCACTGACATCAGGTGATGTTTTTTACTCCCAGTCTCAGAGAAAATCTATAGGAGAGAAGCATTTTCTTGTCTCTCCATACCCCAAATAAGCTATAACCAAGTTTGACTGCATTTTTGCTTTGTTATTGCAAACGACACTTCAAAATCATTCTCTATTCTAATTTTTCATTTTTTCAAACTGGTAATGTTTTTAAAGTTGCCAGAAATTGTGACAATGTGTTTCCTTGTTCTTTGCTTCCCCCACCTAAAAAAAAATTATCATATCGATAATTTTTGGTAAATCTTCAAAAACATCTGGTCTAGTGTCCAGTGAAGTAAAAGCCTCTCAGTTGTGTCTGACTCTTTGCAACCCCATAGACTATACAGTCCTTGGAATTCTCCAGGCCAGAATACTGGAATGGGTAGCTATTCCTTTCTCCTGGGGATCTTTCCAACCCAGGAATTAAACTGGGGTCTCCTGCATTGCAGGTGGTTGCTACCAGCTGAGCTACCAGGGACACCCAAAGCCTCATTAATAGTATTAGAAATAGTAAACTACAATTGGCTAATGAAGGATTGAGGGCACTCCCTAACCAAAAAGCCCCCAGCTTCAGACAGAAGAACCCACTGATGAGATGTGTCTCACTGAAGTTCTCAGCAAATACATGTAACAAGATTATATGATCAATAAGTTTGTTTCTAGATAAGTACATCCTCAGTTGCCAGGAGAGATCATTTAATAAAACTTTGTCCCCCTTCTTCCTTCTCCCTTCTTTTAATTGTTCACCCAAATAGTTTATTTTACGGGATAGTATTTNTCTCAGCAAATACATGTAACAAGATTATATGATCAATAAGTTTGTTTCTAGATAAGTACATCCTCAGTTGCCAGGAGAGATCATTTAATAAAACTTTGTCCCCCTTCTTCCTTCTCCCTTCTTTTAATTGTTCACCCAAATAGTTTATTTTACGGGATAGTATTTGATACATAAAAGGGGAAAAATGAAGAACCCATGAAATAAAATATTCACAAAGTCTGCTGAGTTGATTTATAAAAAATAATTATTTCAAATGTTAGTCCCCTTTGTACAAATTCTATCAAAATAAAATGTCAAAGAGGAGGATCTATAACTGCAAGAAAAGATATATATGCTATATTTTCTTGACTATCCCTTAATTTTTGATTTCATTTCCTTAACCCAAATTTGATCAATATTGTGGATATTTCTGTTTTATTTTCTTCCCAGCATTAGCTCCACCTTCCCTGAATGACTCTTACCCTTCAGCAAGCTAGTTCAGGCTTGCTAACATGGCAGTGTCATGATTCTAGATGAGAATGGAAATGTGCAGTGCCTCTTGAGATATTCACCTTGAATTTACAAGGCATCGCTTCTGCTGCATTCTGTTGGCCCAAGTAAATCACAAGGCTAGTCCAGATTCAAGGAGGAGGAGGGAAATAGACTCCGTCTTTCTGCTGCTGCTGCTGCTAAGTCACTTCAGTCGTGTCTGACTCTGTGCGACCCCATAGACGGCAGCCGACTAGGCTCCTCCATCCCTGGGATTCTCTAGGCAAGAACACTGGAGTGGGTTGCCATTTCCTTCTCCAATGCGTGAAAGTGAAGAGTGAAAGTGAAGTCGCTCAGTCGTGTCTGACTCTTAGTGACCCCATGGACTGCAGCTTATCAGGCTCCTCCACCCATGGGATTTTCCAGGCAAGAGTACTGGAGTGGGTCACCATTGCCTTCTCCCCATGTCTTTCTAGGAGAAGCTAAAAGTCACATTGCAAAGAAAACTTTTACTAGAAAGAGGTAAACCATTGGGGACCTTTTTGCAATAAATAACTCACAATCATGGAGGGAGTTGTCTGAGAATCCTCTGAGTCATATATATCTTCCTCTGGAATCTACCAGGTGCCATCCTCTGGCATGGTAGTGCTTCTTAGATACACTGAAGAGGCAGAGCCAATAAATCTTTCTAACAGAGACAGGCCTAGCAGGTAAGTTCACAAAATGAAACTCATATAGAGTGAATATGTAATTTAAATTCTATTTACCAAAAAAACACTTACTAGTATTAGCTATCATCAACAATGACTCTAGTACCATCTTCCTACGTTCACTCCATCATTGGAGAAAAATATTGTTAAAAAAATGATGATTAAGTGTACATTCTCTATAAACCTAACAGACAACAAATTCATTTTGCATTATTTAAAAAGATAATACTTAGATATTTAAATTAACAAAAGAAAGATTGTTCGTAATTTCTTCACCTCTACTTTCAAATAATACCCTGGTTACATGGGTATCATGTAGGACTCATGGGTCTCCATAATTATTTGTTTTGTTCCTGGAAAATCATCTGATGTATTTTGGAGCTTATTTGTTGTGACTTTGTTGGTCCTTTCCCACTTCTAGTTCCTTCGATAGTTTCTTGTCTATTGTTTTTCACCCCATTCTCTTCTAAGGTCTAGAGAAATAATCATAGGTTTGCTAATCTCTCTGCCTGATAAACTCTGATTTGTTCACCAACATCATCTACAATGCCATGATTAATCCTAGGAAAATACTCATAGGTTAAAAAGCTAGGAGAAGTAAGTTTTGTGTGAAATATAGTACATAAAACAAAGGCATTTATAAAATATGAAATAGTGATTTTATGAACTGGTGAATTTTAGCATCAACACTGATTTTTATTGGATGTTATCATTGTTGAAGATGATTGGCTTCTCTCCAGAGCAGTTTCCTCTCTTGTCGACTGACCCTTGGTGAAGAGATCATCTGGTGTTTATGCTGTGCAAGTTGGCTGCTACTTCAAGGAAAGCCATGTTGTGCTTTGATAGTCTTTCCTTTTGCTATAAAATAAAAACTGATGTGGAAGAAAATATATGAGATGGTTTTACTGCAGCCGACAAGGGGAATGATGCATGAAGGAAATAGGTAAATGCTTTAAAGCCATTAAAAGATCATATTTCTTTGTTTTCTTTATCCTGAAAAAAAATTGATTAAACATTTCTTAAAGATATAGGAGGAAAAACCCATCTATATGCCATGTTTTTACAACCTTATATTTTTTTGTTTCTTTACTTTTTAGTACATTGAGAACCTTAAAATTGAAATGTCTCAAGTTGTAAGAAGCCTTGCTTTTCTTTGAAATCAGAATTGCTGTTCTTTGTTTTTACTACCATCTATCAAAATGCAATCCATCCTTTACACACCAGCTCAAATCATCTCTCCATAAAGCCATCTCTGTTCTTTTTAGCTGGAAATAATTTCTCTCTTCTGTGAGCCCATATTTTTGATCTAAGCATTTTATTTCTTTATACTAGGCATTAGGCTGCATGAAAGCAAGGGTCTTGTCTCATTATTCAATTATTTATTTAGAAATTAAAAAAATAAATTGTCTTTCAATGGAGGTCTATGATTGCTCCATTTCATAAGCAACATCTTTTATTAAACTGTGTTATTCTCTGTCTCTGTTCTTCTCTCTGTCTCTCTCTCCTTTGTCTCGGGGTTAACTGGAGCTAAAATTATGGCAAAACGATTTACATGCTGTGAAGCCAACATTTCTGAGCTTCGAGTAGTTTTCAGATTAGAACATGAGATTAAGTGTAAATCAGTCTTTGCAGAACTGGATTAGATGATCTATTTTCAAAGATTTCCATTACCATAACCTCTCTAGCACCAGTCTAATTTAGTGTGAAAGCTCAATAGGTCTCTGCTTAACTAAAAACCACTCCTCTGGCCATACACTGGGCTACATAATGTGGTTAGTGACATACTTGCTTCAGGGGCAGAAAAACACTAAAATATCAGGGAAAAAAACCTTGCAGAATTTTCTAGAAAGAAAAGTTTATTTACAAAGAAGACCATTAGAAAATAGAATAACATCAGACATCTCAATGGGAATATAAAAAACTAAAAGACTTATTTGATATATAACAGCATACTGATCAGGTATTACAGTGGAACAAAGCTATTGAGATAAATGGACACTCCCAGGCTTTTATTTCCTATACATTTTTCCTCAGAGAGATACTGAAAAATGTATCTTCGATAAAGTAAGTGAGAAAATTGAGAAAAAAGTATCACAATGCCTTGATTAAAAATTAAAATTAATTTAAACAGTCTTGGGGAAAAGGGTCTGTGTAGAGTCGATTTTTGCTGGTCTCAAATCTGTTCCAAATAAAACAAATGGTGGTAGAAATTTAGCAATTATTCCTACTTTTCAGTTCAGTTAAGTTCAGTCGCTCANATTAATTTAAACAGTCTTGGGGAAAAGGGTCTGTGTAGAGTCGATTTTTGCTGGTCTCAAATCTGTTCCAAATAAAACAAATGGTGGTAGAAATTTAGCAATTATTCCTACTTTTCAGTTCAGTTAAGTTCAGTCGCTCAGTTGTGTTCGACTCTTTGTGACCCCATGAATTGCAGCACGCCAGGCCTCCTTGTCCATCACCAACTCCCAGAGTTCACTCAGACTCATGTCCATTGAGTCAGTGATGCCATCCAGTCATCTTATCCTCTGTCGTCCCCTTCTTCTCCTACCCCCAATCCCTCCCAGCACCAGAGTCTTTTCCAATGAGTCAACTCTTTGCATGAGGTGGCCAACATATTAGAGTTTTAGCTTTAGCATCAGTCCTTCCAAAGAATACCCAGGACTGATCTCGTTTAGAATGGACTGGTTGGATCTCCTTGCAGTCCAAGGGACTCTCAAGAGCTTCTCCAACACCACAGTTCAAAAGCATCAGTTCTTCAGCACTCAGCCTTCTTCACAGTCCAACTCTCACATCCATACATGACCACTGGAAAAACCATAGCCTTGACTAGATGGACCTTTGTNCTTTGAATTTGCCTGCCCCTGAGAATCTGCTCATCTGTTCTCTATTGGTGTAGTTTTGTCTTTTCGAGAATGTATACAAATGCCATCATACAGAATACAACCTTCTGAAATCCACTGTTTTTTACAGCACAATGGCCTTGAGGACTTTCTAGTTTGTCATGTGTATCTATCTATATGTAGCTCATTCTTTTTTTTTTCATTGTTGAGTAGCATTCCCATGGCCTTCTCCTCAGAGTGGATAATTTTCAAGAACTTCTCATAGAACTCAGGAAGGCACTTACTATCATGAGTTTATTATAAAATGAGGCAACACAGAATAGTCAATAGAAGAGATGCACAGGGCAAGGTACAGAGGGTGAATGGCTGTCATCTCTGACGAGGTCTCTCAGCACCTCTGTGTGTTCACCAATCTGGATGCTCTCTGAACCCTGTTGTTCATGGGTTTTTAATGAAGATTTCATTATATTGGTGATTGATAATTAACTCAATTTTTAGCCCTTCCCCTTTTCCAGAAAGTTGGGAGATACAGCTAGAAGTTCTCAACTTCTAATCAAAGCTTCATCTTCTTGGCCACCAGCCTTCCTTCTGAAGCTATTTAGGGGACAAGAGTTACTTCATTAGAACAAGAGCCACACCTATTACTCTCATCAGAATGTTCCAAAGATTTTAGGGCTGTGTGCCAAGAATCAGAGACAAAGACCACGCAAATTTCTATAATGCTATATCACTGTAGAGATTCTATATACTGAAATGTCAAATAACTATCAGAATTGTAGCAAGTAACTGAGACCATTGCATCTAATATAGTCTATTAAAGAATATATTTTTACTGCATATGTGATGCACTGTTCTATGTGACTCAAGCTGTTTTTTAATGAACATTGAACACTTTATGCCACACTTTTCATCAGTAATGAAAATTAATGTTAAAAAAGAGGTTTCTTGTGACATTTCAATTTTCTAAAAGTCTGTCAATAGTAAATTGAACTAGTGCTTGAGGACAGCATTCTACAAAGGGATAATTGTTATTTTAAAATTGCTCTTTGAATGCAGGTACAGATTTGGGACATCTGAAAATGAAGGGAGTTATTGTTAGTATATATCATGTGGCCAGCACTGCAATTTCTTATGGTGGAAAAGAAGTATCCTCAGGTCATACTGAGAAGAGAAATGACTCAAGCCCCAGAGGTCCTTAGCTCTACTCTGAACTAGTCCTTAGACAGATGACACTGGGAATAACAATTATTTTTGCTCATTGCAAGAGGTTAAGTAAACTGAGTTTTCAGAGCTTAACCTTTCCGTTCTTGAATTTTCACACTAATAATACACATTGTCTAAATTGATTGTATTAGCTGTTGAAGTGTCAGACTTAATTATTTATATTAGGATGTGAGATGGTATTGAGGGAGAAAATAAATTTACCCCTGTCTGCTTCATTGGCTTACTTCTAAAACAGAGAACCTGCAGGAATGTTTCCTGTCATTGTCAAAATGGGTATACTTGAGAAAATCTGCATACATATGTTTCCAAAATAAAATATAATTATGATTACCAAATAAAATGTCATGAAGTAACAAAACATTTTAAAAGCCTCTCAACATTATTACATGTATTAGTGCACTGCAGTTTGAAGGAACAGGTATAGATGTTCTATTTTTGACACATTATCCAAAGCAAAAGATTAATTTTTTCCCACTCCCAGTATGAATGTAACTAGAGGGTGAGACTTAAGGTATTTTGAAGACAATTCACATGCCTCGTTTCAGGAATGCATACCTGATGGCATACAATTTGAATAGAAAGCCCAGATCTTCAGTTTATCTTATTTCTCCCTAACAACACACTGGATCTTTGTGACCTTTGTTGTCAGAATATGCCTACTTTTTCTTGGGCACAGACTTACAACTGAATCCAGTTAAGTGTTTTCCTTTTCTCCTCTAGTTTTTCCTATTCTATGAAAAGAGGTGTTGTCAGAGTCTTTTTGACTAAAGCAGTTGGTGCAGCCTGTAATTCTAACTCTCCATGAAAAATTGCTCTTTGGATATTTATTCCAAGACCACAAAGTTTGGCTGCTATTATTATTACCTTTTCTGACTCACTCAGTAGTTCTGTGGAATACTTTGCCCCATTATTACTATTTTAGGAGAGATCAAAACTCATAGAATGACTTGCCCAAGGCTCGAACTCATGTCAATGCCATGGCTCAGTGGTAAAGAATCCACCTGCCGAAGCAGGAGACGTAGGAGACTCGGGTTTGATCCGTGGATCGGGAAGATCACCTGGAGAATGGAATGGCCACCCACTCCTGTATTCTTGCCTGGAGAATCCCATGGACAGAGGAGCCTGGTGGCTACAGTCCATGGGATCACAAAGAGTTGGACACGACTGAGGACAAACACACAGGGTCAAGTCAGTCCCAGAACCTGAACCCATGGCTTATGGCTTTCTGACCCACGGCTTTCTGACTTTTACAACTAAGAGACACCAGTTTCACTGTCATTCAGGAGACCAAGATCCATCCCAGAATGGGGACTATGCAGTCCATTGCATCCCTTCCAAACAACACCAGGCAGGGAAATGAAATAAAATGACATGTAAATCTGCATGTTATGCCTCTTAGTGAAGATGCAATTGAAACCATATAAGGAGTTTGTCTTACACAGTTTTACTTTTTTTGGGTTCATACTAGACAAACTGGTGAGAAGAATTTGATGAAGGGAAGCTCCATATAAACAGAAGTAAAGTCCTGATGACTCACATTCTTCATTCTCTTTTCTTCCCAACTCAGTTCTGGTTCTTGTCTAGTCTTGCTGTCAGGCCGCCTGGAAGCTGGCGCAAGTGAGGCAGAAAACTGGGCTATTTTCCAGTGAGAGAATCTCTTCTGGGTCACTTTCACACATTTTTAAACACAGAAAGCAGGGTTTTTCTGGCTGAGCAAGAAGACTGGTTACTGTCTCATCTTCCTTTAGTATCTCTTCAGACAGGCTCAGCATCTTTAATCTGACAAGACAGAGATGGGATTATTAATAATATTTTATCTTTAGGTCAGTTTTGCTCACAGTTCTTTCTCTGAGATGTTTTTTAAAAAAATTCATCGTAAAATTCCTTTTTTCTACTGAGATCTCTGTTTGGAATGTCTCTATACATTTCCATAAAAATAGCTAAAATCCCCAAATCCAATTATAGATAATCTGCTGAAATTCAAAGGAAGCACAGTAATATTTACCTTGTGAAGCTGCCACTGTGTGATACTTTGTATGCCTAATTTCAATATTGTTGAATTTCTGGAAAACTGTAGCAACTGTATGAGTGTTTTGCCCTGCTTCATCATGAAAATATATGTCATTCAAGTAAAATATGAATTAGTGACATAAGGTGAGGATTTTAAGGAAAAACCCCAAGTGACCAAGCTTGTATATTTTAAGAGACCCCATGATATTTTAGAGGACAAGAAGCACCCAAATAACCTGTCCCTTAAGCAAATCAAGTCTGTTTCTGGCCATTTCCACCATTCCAAGAAACTTGTCTTTTCTTGTCCAGTCCCACCCTACATTAACCAGTGTTGCATTTCCCTGCCCCTTTTTAATATTTATTTATTTATTTGGCTGCACCAGATCTTAGTTGTTGCACGTGGGATCTAGTTCCCTGACCAGGGATTGAACTTGGGCCCCTGAACTGGGGGCTCAGAGTCCTAGCCACTGGACCAGCAGGGAAATCCCTTGACTAGTATGGCACCCCACTCCAGTCCTCTTGCCTGGAAAATCCCATGGACGGAGGAGCCTGGTGGGCTGCAGTCCATGGGGTCGCTAGGAGTCAGACACGACTGAGTGACATCACTTTGACTTTTCACTTTCATGCTTTGGAGAGGGAGATGGCAACCCACTTCAGTGTTCTTGCCTGGAGAATCCCAGGGACAGGGGAGCCTGGTGGGCTTCCGTCTTATGGGGTCACACAGAGTCGGACACGACTGAAGAGACTTGGCAGCAGCAGCAGCAGTGTTACTTTGTAAAACACTTCATAAATTAGTTGGATTGCTGACTTCTTAAGAATAAAAAAAGAGAACATTAAAGGACTCTGATTAAATAATTAAGAACCTGTATTGCTTTCCAAATGAATAACCAGAACCCCATTGTGCACTATAGAAGGCTTCCTAGGGGTTCCCAGTCTCCTGCATTGGTAGGCAGATTCTTTACCACTGAGCCAGCTGGGAAGTCGGGCAAAATCTTGAGGAGATGCCAAAAGGAACTCCATTAAAAGTTTGTCCCAAGAAAAGGAGTCAATAATGATTATAAATAGAGCTGAAAGTGCCACCTAGTGGTCTTTGAGGAAAATACAGGAAATGTACTTTCTACAGTGAAGAGCGGAAATTATTATTTTTTTCCCCCCAAGCTTTTGCGATACACTTGCTTGATTTTTTCAGTTGCAAGTAACTCAAATAGTGCATATCATGACAAAGTACCGGTCATTTCAAACTGCATTTGTCAGATTCTTGTGGATAGTAAGGGCAGAGACACACTCAGGCAGCCTCAGGTGATGAGTTTTTGAAGAGGATACATGTCTAAGAAAGGAGATACAGAAAACTTAATTAGTGGTCCAAACAGCCAGATCTCTTCGGGAGTTGGAGCCAGGGATTCCTGTTCAGAAGTTATAGCAGTTCTACTGATCTAAAAATCACTTTGTTCATCTTATCATATGAGATGCTTGGGTCATTGTGTCCCACTCTCAACCATCCAGGAGTACACCGTTAGGTATCTATCCTATGTGTAGGGGACCTAATATTTATTCCGTGAAGAAATTAAACAGCATTGAAATGATCTCCCTGTGTAAATGCTCACTCCCTTCCGAAGTGAAGTGAAGTCGCTCAGTCGTGTCCGACTCTTTGTGACCCCATGTACTGTAGCCCACCACGCTTCTCTGTCCATGGGATTTTCCAGGCAAGCGTACTGGAGTGTGTTGCCATTTCCTTTTCCGGAGGATCTTCCCAACCCAGGGATTGAACCCAGGTCTCCCGCATTGTAAGCAAAACACTTTACTGTCTGAGCCTCCAGGGAAGTCTTCACTCCCTTCCAGGTAGCCCCAAAGCAGTGGCTTGCCAGCCTTGGCCCTATCTATGTGATGCTTAATGTTTTAGGATCACCTGGAGGGTTTATTAAAACACAGTTTTTTCATCTCATCTTTTGAATTTCTGTATCACTAGGTATGAGTTGGCAGCCCACTCCAGTACTCTTGCCTGGAAAATCCCATGGACGGAGGAGCCTGGTAGGATGCAGTCCATGGGGTCGCTAGGATTCGGACACGACTGAGCGACATCACTTTGACTTTTCACTTTCATGCATTGGAGAAGGAAATGGCAATCCACTTCATTATTCTTGCCTAGAGAATCCCAGGGATGGGGGAGCCCAGTGGGCTGCCGTCTATGGGGTCGCACAGAGTCGGACACGACTGAAGCGACTTAGCAGTAGCAGCAGCAGCAGCAGGTATGAAATGAAATAAAGGAACTTGCCTTTTTAAAAGGTTCCCAGAGAATGCCTAGAACCATATTTTGAGAACCATTCCTGTGGATAGTGGGCTTCCCAGATGGTTCAGTGGTAAAGATCTTGCCTGCAAAGCAGGGGGTGTGGATTTGATCCTTGGGTGGGGAAGATCCCCTGGAGAAGCAAATGGCTAGCCATTCCAGTATTCTTGCCTGAGAAATNCCATTTCCTTCTCCAATGCATGAAAGTTAAAAGTGAAAGTGAAGTCGCTCAGTCGTGCCTGACTCTTAGTGACCCCATGGACTGCATCCTACCAGGCTCCTCCATCCATTGGATTTTCCAGGCAAGAGTACTGGAATGGGGTTCCATTGCCTTCTCCATCCTCATATATAGAGAAGCACTAAATCCCTTCATGGTGATATCAGATCCTCATGACTAACAAAAAGCCTTTTGTAAAATCAGTGCTTCATAGTATTGAACTCCCTCTTCACCAAAACCTTGTATATTGTCTTTCCCCCACTGCTCCTTTGGAACAGTCTCTCAGAGCTAACTGAGATGCTGCCTTCTGAGTTGCAGTCCTCATTTTGCCCCAAATAAAACTTAACTCACAACTCTCAAGTTGTTCATCTTTTTTTCAGTCAACAACAGATATTGAGAAAGTCAATTCCTAGGCAGGTTGATAAGCCCGCAGGTGCCCGAGGAGAGAGGGGTCTGGGGTTCTTGAGGAGTAGATAAGTTCAGTTCAGTTGCTCAGTTGTGTCTGACTCTTTGCAACCCCATGGACTGCAGCACATCAGGCTTCCCTGTCCATCACCAACTCCTGGAGTTTACTCAAATTCATGCCCATTGAGTCGGTGATGCCATCCAAACATCTAATCTGCTCTTGTTGCCTTCTCCTCCCGCCTTCAATCTTTCCCAGCATCTTCTAATGAGTCAATTCTTCCCATCAGGTGGCCAAAGTATTGGAGTTTCAGCTTCAACATAATTCCTCCAATGATTATTCAGGACTGATTTCCTTTAGGATGGACTGGTTGGATCTCCTTGCAGTGCAAGGGACTCTCAAGAGTCTTCTCCAACACCACAGTTCAAAAACATCAATTCTTCGGCACTCAGCCTTCTTCACAGTCCAACTCTCACATCCATACATNGGATCTGAAAGGAAAATTATTGTCACATGATAGAGAACATGAATGATGTATGTTAAGCTTTCAGATCTGTCCCCAAGTATAGTTTCTCTTAAAAATGAAGACAGCAATTTAGTATTCTTCATTGATTTAAAATTTCTAACTGTTGTCATTATTCAGTGACAAAATCATGTCCAACTATTTGTGACCCCGTGAACTGCCACACACCAGGCTTCCCCGTCCTTCACTATTTCCAGGGTTTGCCCAAAGTCATGTCCACTGATTTAGTGATGGTATCTAACCGTCTCATCCTTTGCTGCCCTTGTCTCAATAGTTTGCTCTATCCTGAGCTATCATGCTTAGCACTTTTTCTCCCATCATCGTGTTTCTAAGTAGCCTATACAATAGTGACAAAAAGGCCCATTTCCTTAAACACAGGTTGACTTGTCCCTTTTTCAGCTCTAAGATTTTTCTTTCTCTTATCAACTGTCAAAGGCTTCCCCAGTGGCTCAGAAGTTAAAGTGTCTGCCTCCAATGTGGGAGACCTGGGTTCCATCCCTGGGTCAGGAAGACCCCCTGGAGAAGGAAATGGCAACCCACTCCAGTATTCTTGCCCATAGACAGATGAGCCTGGTAGGCTACAGTCCACGGGGTCTCAAAGAGTCGGACACGACTGAGCGACTGTACTTACTTACTTATCAACTGTCAATACTTGATGGATCCATTTGAATGCAAAATTGTTGCCTACATCTGCTTTCACAGCATTCTACATTTTCCCTTTAATTCTCAAAATGTTACCTCACTCCAACGGGCAAGTAGCACTTTTTAGAATGTGTTTCAACTTCTATGCTGGATTTTAAATTTCCCTGTTCTATTCCAAATGCACTCTTTAGTCTTATCATGACTTCTCTCGTATATAAGTTGCTTACTTCTCATGTACAATCTCACATGAAGCATCAAACAAACCATATTACTCCTTTCAGGGACCCTATCATCAGTGGTCAATGTAGAATGCCCTTTTGCTTTATTTAATCCTCTCCCCTATGGCCAGCTAAATTAAATGTGATACATACCTTCATATTTGTGTGTATCCTTGTGTTGGAGGAGCATGTAATTTCCTCAGTTCTGTGTTGCTATGACAAAAATTTGAAGTGACAGACCAGCGTTACAGCCCTCAGGCGGGTCAGCACTGCTGCTCTCAAACAGACCAGTGTCACAGCTCTTGGATGGATCAGTGTTACAGCTCTGTGCCACATCTCAGTTTTATTTAGAAAATAAAGGAAATTACATCCTTGAGGCGTGAGGGCATGACGACCCAAAAGATGCGAAGAGAAGAGAGAGAGACCTTGGCCCTCTGGCTCCTCTTTTTATTGAGGGAGGGGATATTTGTATACATAAAATAAAAATAAAAACCCCTGTGTTAGAGTAGGCATTAAATGCTTCTGTAATTGTCCCATGAAACAGTAAGTCTTATGCTGGACTGATCTGCAATATCAGTGTTTCCATATATAACCATAATATCAATTCAGATTTTTGTGAAAGAATTTGTCAGATGGGTATATTTTAGTGCAATGAGAGCACTTTTCTTTGTTGCTTTTCTTTAGTTTTTTTTCCTTAAATTTTTAACATGGCAAATGAAGGCAGACATATGTCTTTGGCCTGTGTGTGAATCCAGTGAAAGAGTAGAAGTAGCCTTCAATGGCCAGTAGTTGTATAGGAAATGATTTCTTTTTTTTTAATTTTAATTTTTACTTTATTTTGCTTTACAATACTGTATTGTTTTTGCCATATAGTGACATGAATCAGCCACGGGTGTATATGAGTTCCCAATCCTGAACACCCCTCTCACCTCCCACCCCATATCATCTTTCTGGATCATCCCTGTGCACCAGGAAATGATTTCAATTAAGTAAATGGAAAGCAGAGATGTGTTACTTTAAGAGTAGAGCAATAATATCTTAAAATGTGATCCTATAGCCCCTTGTGCAAAGATGGGCTAGATAAAGGACAGAAATGGTCTGGACCTAACAGAAGCAGAAGATATTAAGAAGAGNATTTGAAAGAGCTCAACTGGAATTCCATCACCTCCACTAGCTTTGTTCATCGTCATGCTTTCTAAGGCCCACTTGACTTCACATTCCAAGATGTCTGGCTCTAGATTAGTGATCACATCATCATGATTATCTGGGTCATGAAGATCTTTTTTGTACAGTTCTTTCATGTATTGGGATTATATAACAACAATGTATCCTGCTTGAGGACAATTTCTCCTTCCTGAAAATCTTCTGACTAATCCTTTTAGAATGTAAATTATGGGAGTGGATCTAGTAAGATCTTTCTATTGTTTAAGTTTAAATCCTGTTATCCTAGAATGTAAATTGTGGGAGTGGGTCTGGTAAAAATTTTCACAAACTTGAGACATTCTTTCAATTTATTGTAATAACTAATTAAAAATTTATAAACTCCCTTGCTAATACTAGCGAGGGGGGCACTCTTTCATCCCTTCTGATGTCCATATCAGAAGATTTCTCTGTCCCTTTTCATGCTTTAATAAAACTCTACTGCACAGAAGCTCTTGAGTGATCAAGCCTGGTTACTGGTCCCTAACCTAAATCTTCTTCAGAGATCAAGAATCTGACACTGTAAGTTATCAATATTTGATGATGTCCCCTCAGGTTTGCAGAAATTATCATGTACCTGGTGATGCAGAATCTCCAGATTTTGATATCTTTACAGGAACAATTTAACACTCTCCTTTACGCTCCTTCAAGCTATACTGAATTTTGTGTAGGAAAAAGAAGACACGAGCACTGAAATAATTTAAGGAGAAATGTGCTCATTTGAAAGCCAAGATCTATTGAAGAAATTATGAGTGGAAATAATGTATGCAGCATTAAACCAATTTTCTTTTGGCAAGAGAAGTGATTTTCTGTGGCAATGTTGGCCTTCCAGAATCAGAAGAAAGACATAGTGAAAATGATGCAGAACATAAATTGGCTCTTGTCCTAATGATGGTCTGAGTGCTTGTATCCTCCCAAAATTTATATGTTGAAATCATAACCTCAAGTTGATAGTGTTAAGAGATGGGGGCCTTTTGGAGGTGATTACATCATGATTTAATATCCTTCATTAAAGAGGATATTAAATCATTAATATCATTAAAGAGACTGCAGTTAGCTCACTCATTCTCCATATGAGGACACAGGGAGAAATAGGCAGTTTGCAACCCAGAAGAGGGCCTTCATCAGACTATGCTGGCATCCTAATCTTGGACTCCAGAACTGTAAGAAATAAATGTTTGTTGTTTAAGCCACCTCGGTTCAGTCCAGTTGCTCAGGCATATCCGACTCTTTGCGACCTCATGAATTGCAACACACCAGGCCTCCCTGTCCATCACCAACTCCCGGAGTTCACTCAAACTCATGTCCATCGAGTCGGTGATGCCATCCAGCCATCTCATCCTCTGTCATCCCCTTCTCCTTCTGCCCCCAATCCATCCCAGCATCAGAGTCTTTTCCAATGAGTCAACTCTTCACATGAGGTGGCCAAAGTATTGGAGTTTCAGCTTTAGCATCATTCCTTCCAAAGAAATCCCAGGGCTGATCTCCTTCAGAATGGACTGGTTGGATCTCCTTGCAGTCCAAGGGACTCTCAAGAGTCTTTTCCAACACCACAGTTCAAAAGCATCAATTCTTCAGCATTCAGCTTTCTTCACAGTCCAACTCTCACATCCATACATGACCACAGGAAAAACCATAGCGTTGACTAGATGGAACTTTGTTGGCAAAGTAATGTCTCTGTTTTTCAATATAGTTCAAGGTATTTTCTTATAGCAGCCAAAATAATGTCCCAAAATAAAGGAAAGCAGAAGAAAAAGCCAGATCCCAACTGAATGCCATACTTTTGATCTCCATGCTCTGGAAATGCTCCCCAATATTTAGATAGGTAAGCAAATTAGTAGAGAAACATGGTGAACCAAACTTGAAAGCCTGTAGGATATTAAAGTAAATATTTCAGATCCTAAGGGTTCATGTCATTTTATATTTCCATGTTGAACTAAAAGAATACTTTACCAATAAAGTTCTGACAAAAATGTACAAGATGAAATCAGAGTCAGAAAAGGCAGGTCATTATTTTTTTTTATCTTTTAAACTTTTAATTTTTTTTGAGTTATAGCTGATAAGGGGCTGCCCTGGTACCTCAGCTGGCCAACAATCTGCCTGCAATGAGGGAGACTTGAGTTCAATCCCTTGATAGGGAAGATCTCCTGGAGGAAGCCATGGCAACCCATCCCAATATTCTTGCCTAGAGAATTCCATGGACAGAGGATCCTGGTGGGCTACAGTCCGTGCGGTTGCAGAGTTGAATGTGACTGTGCAACTAACAAGCAAGCCAGCAAGCAATAGCTGAGAAATGATGTATTGATAGTTTCAGCTGAACAGTGACAGGACTCAGCCTTACATATACAGGTACCCATTCTCCCCCAAATTCCCTCTTATCCAGGCTAAGCCCGGTTATTTTTGTTTTGAAGTCCCTGAAATATTTAACTATGATGGATATAGTACTGATTGGAAAAAACAAAAAAGATTACAGTAAAAAGAATCAGGAAAAGCAGAAACTTAAGGTCCAGGCACTGATAGAACAATTACTGGAAAACAAGTGTGGAAAGAGTCTTGATTCTTTTATTTATTTTTGTTAAATTAACTTCTCCAGTTTACTGATAGCATCTGGAGATGAGTAATTAGATGAAGGTTCAGAATTCACATTAGCATCAGACTTTGAAACTCAGTACTTCTGAAAAAAAAAATACTCTCTACTACTTTACTGGAGAAGCTATAGAGATGATGATAATTTTGAAAAAGGTGACGAAGGGGAAGAATATAGGTATTAAAAAATGAAAGGAGTGAAAAGTTGGGCATTGCTGAAGTTGACCCCAATTGTGATTTTTTATCTGTATATCTTTCATACATTCTTAGAAGAAAAGCCACATAACCAGGTGAATACACACAGTGCTAAGAAGCAGTACCCATCTCTGGGGCTTGAACATGTTATGGGTATATCAGGGCACCAAACTTACCAGGCAGGGGCTTCAGTCATGGCTGCTGCAAATTCTTATTGATGATGTTTACTAGCAGCTCTTTTCCAAGTGAATGGCTTTCATTTGAACGTCTTTCATTTTTTAAAAAATTTGCTTATCTTGTCACTTAAATGTTATCAGAAAGAAGAATAGAGCTTTTACAGTATTTTCTGCAGTCTTGGTGCCCAATATTTGGTGATCTTTCCAGGCCCTGCACTGAGGGAGGACCTCACAGAGATCACATTGCGGTTGGGGATGGGGTGGAAGATCAGTGTTGGAATGTTCACTAGACAAATAGGGAAGATAATATAAGGACGTGGCTCAAAGCCTCTGGCACCTGGTAATCGGGCTGTGAATGCTTTTTTCTCTTCATATATATGAAAGTGAAAGTGTTAGTGGCTCAGTTGTGTCCAACTCTTTGTGACCCCATGGACTGTAGCCTGCCAGGCTCTTCTGTCCATGGAATTCTCCAGGCAAGTGTACTGGAGGGGCTAGCCATTTCCTTCTCCAGGGAGTCTTTCCAACCCAAGGGTTGAACCCTGGTTTCCTGCATTGCAGGCAGATTCTTCACTGTCTGAGCCACAGGTAAGCCCCTTCATAAATATAATAGATTTATTATGAAGAATTAGCTTACATAATTATGAAGACAAAGTAGTACCACAATCTGCTGTTTGCAGGCTGGAGATGCACGTAAACTGGTAATGTAATTCTAGTCTGAGTCAAAGGCCTGAGAACCAAGGGAGCTGATGGTGTAAATTCTAGTCTAAGGGTAGAAGAAGACTAATGTCCCAGCTCAACAGACTGACACAGAAAGAAGCAAAAAGGAGCAAATTCCCCCTTCCTTTGCTTTTTTTTCTTATTTATTCTTTTTGAAGGCTGTGAAAGACTGGATGAGTCCCACTCACACTGGAGAGGGCAATCTACCTCACTGAATCCACTGATTCAAATGCTAATTTCATCCAGAAATACTCTTACAGGTGTACCCCAAAACAGTATTTAACCTGGGTGCTCCTTGTCCTATTCAACTGACATATAAGTTTAACCATACCACAGGGATTAGCAGATTGTTTCTGTAAAGGGCCAGACAGCAAATATTTTAGATTTTGTGGGCCACACATAGTCCCCCCCACCTTTCTTCCTTTCAACTATTTAAAAATGTGAAAATCATTCTTTTCTCCAAGGATGTACAAAAATAGATTGTAAGGCCAGATCTGGCCTATGCACTATAGTTTGTCAATCCTTCTAGCCCAGACATAAATGAAGTAGCTAATATAACCACATGTTTAATAACCTGCCTGAGGTCCAGGACTTCCCTGGTGGCTCAGATGGTAAAGTGTCTGCCTACAATGAGGGAGACCTGGGTTCAATCCCTGGGTTGGGAAGATCTCCTGGAGAAGGAAATGGCAACCCACTCCAGTACTCTTGCCTATAAAATCCCATGGACGGAGGAGCCTGGTAGATTATAGTCCATAGGATCGCAAAGAGTCGGACACAACTGAGGAAATTATGACTATGAGGTCCAGTGTATTATTTTGTATTTTTAAAAAGTTCTTGTAAAATTCTAAACACTTTAATCTTTCTATTGCACTAGGTTCATTTCAAATTTTATCTTTTATATGGACAGTTTTATTTCTTTTTGTTTTCTAAACAAATTTAGTTTTATTTAGCTTCTTTTTTGAAATTTTGTATTGGAGTATGGCTGATAACAATGTTGTGATGGTTTCAGGTGGACAGCAAAGGGATTCAACCATACATATGCACATGTCCATTCTCCTTCAAATTCCATCCAGGCTGCCACTGCTTATAACATTGAGCAGAATTCCCTGTGCTATACACAGAGATTCCTTGAATTTCCTGGTCCTTGTTGGTTATCCTTTATTTTATTATCACAATTGAAAAGTGATAGTAAGTAACAATATAACTTGTTGACCAAGTACTGTTAAAAAGACTATCTAACCCTTAATTCTACCAAAACTGAAATCATTGCATTTGACCAACATTGTCCAGTATGGAGATAATTAATATAACAAATATTCATTAAACATCTACCAGTACAAAGCTAGGATCTGGAGATATGCTGACAAAGATTCTTTCTTTAACCAAATTCTAATCAGGCTCTTCTGAGCTCTTTTTCAAGTAAGCCTTGACTTTGGATTTTTGCTTGGTTTCTGTATTACCACATTTTAGCAAAAACACTGGTAAATCAGTTTAACCAGAATATACTATCTTTATTATCTGATTGACTTCAATATTCAGTTGGGTCCCACATACTCCATCCTCCAGGTGATATCTTATCACTCAGTTCTGCCTTCAGCAAGAATCCTGTTAGATCACTTTAGCTAGAATTCTTTTTACCCCTAATATTTCTTTTTAATAATTTTCCATTTCCTGACTCCCTTGCCCCCATGCACCCTACTCCTCTTCTATAAATTCTCACTTTTCCCTTGTATTCAGAGCTGAGTCCAGTCTCTTTCCTACACTATAATACCCCATTGCTTTGGTCCCTAGCTCTATCATGATAGTTCTCCTGAATAAACTCTGCCTTACTTTTATTTAACCAGTGTCATGAATATTTTTTTCTTTAAAAATGCCAAGCTATAAGATAAATTTTCCTTATACTCATAGAAATCACCATCCAGAAACAAACTTAAAACAAATAATTGAAAAATGAAAGGGATGGCAAATAAGTCAGGTTGCTGTAGAGTTACTCATAAATGACTTCCATAAATCAGTCAACACTGAGGGAGGGGAGGAGAGCCCTAGTGTCTGGAGTTGAGAAAGGAGCTGTATTAAGCCACAAGATTTGCTGAAGGTTACCTTACCAATACCTATTCCATCCAAAAGATTTCAGCTGTTTTAACTAAAGAGTCAAAGCTCTTTTAATAAAAGTTGATGTTGGAAAGGATAATTTTAAAAGTATGGTTTATCAATTCTATTTNTCCAGGGGAATCTTCTCGATGCAGGGATCAAACCTGGGTCTCCTACGTTGCAGGTGGACTCAGACAATAAGTCTGAGCCACCAGAGAAGCCTTTATGGACATAGCTAAGTAAGCAACCTCTTGAGCATGTCTCGGCTTGGTTGAAACTTTTGAAAACAATTTAACCTTTGGAATTGCTGCTTTATTGTTATAAAAACTGATTAAATGTTTCTAGAAGAAAAAGCTTTAGAGAAGACTACAAATTTATTTAGTTTTTCAATTTCGTGGGAGAGGGATTCAGGATTGGGAGCTCGTGTATACCTGTGGTGGATTCATGTCGATGTATGGCAAAGCCAATAGAGTATTGTAAAGTAAAATAAAGTTAAAAAAATATATATATTGAAATAAAAATAGACCCCTTAAGATATAATTTTGAAAAAATGCAGAGAGATTTGAAAAATATGTAGGATTTTCAAGTTCTCCAGGCTCTGAATAATACAATATAGGTATACATTTTGCATGTGAGATTGAAACTCTTGTGAATACAATTTCATTTGCCTTCCTAATTATGCTGAGGAAATGTGGATTGAGTTGAAATTGCCAATTTTCTGTGTCTGCAAAGTATCAATAATAGTAGTCCGAGGAGGGTAGGTTGAGGCTGGAAAGAGTTTCCATTATTTATATGATTCCCAGTTGCTTAGCTGGAGGTAGAATTTAAAAATCCTTTTGCTGTAGAAATAATGTCAGGTGGACTGCATCATGGTTTCAGTCTCACCGAAGTTCTGGAAATCCATAAATAAACTGGAAATTCTGGAGACTCTGGCTAAGAACACAAAAGAAGACACAGTTTTTCTTTTTCTTTTTTAATTGAACGATAAACTGCTTTATGAAATTGTATTGGTTTCTGCCAAAATTTTTTTAAAAATGAGGAACATAGTAATACATTCTTAAGATGTATTGTTTTAGGAATACAGGTTTAGCAAGTGCTGATTTCAGGCCACAAACAATGTATAAAATAAACATACAAATAAAAAAGCACTAATTTTTTCATAGTGATTTTGTAAACCCTTATTCTGCCTGCTGGTAGAGATTAACTATTAGTCAATTCAGTCATTTTATGGGCTGCTGGTAGAGATTAACTCTTAGTCAATTCAGTCATTTTATGGGTACCTGCTCTCCTACACATTTACCTCATATGTATCTAAGTTCCAGAGGACTTATGAGGGCTTTGGGAAAACGTCTTCTCATTCTTGGTTACTGTCAACCATCCGCTGTGACACCTGCTGAGATGTGTGTTATCTTTTCCACTCTCAGTAATTGGTCCATGTGCTTCACTACTGCATTCTACCGTCTCAATCACATGGCCTCTGTACCCTACTTTGTATGTAAAACCTCTTTGGCTCTGTTCCTGGACTGTAGTGACAAAGGGAAAATCTCTCCATTTAGGCAAGTACCAAGGGCTTCCCAGGTGGCGCTAGTGGTTAAGAATCTGCCTGCCAATGCAGGAGATGCACGGGTCGTGGGTTTGATCCCTGGTCAGGAAGATCCCCTGGAGTAGGAAATGACAACCCACTCCGGTATTCTTGCCTGGAAAATCCCATGGGCAGAGGAGCCTGGCAGGCTACTGTCTGTGGAGTCGCAAAGAGTCAGACGTGACTGAGCGACTGAGCAACCCCCACCGGCCCACCCCCGCACACCCAGGCAAATCCGAAAGGCGTTCTGTCTACTATGCTCCTCCTGTGCTGCAGATAGGGGACACAGATGTCAAGTTCCTCTCTGTTTTAAGTGAAAATGGACACAGAACTTCCCTCTTCCAGATTCCATGGTTTCTCTGCTTCCCATTCCCCAACCTCTCAGGACTCTTCGTTAGGGAACCACAAGCAAATAGCTTTCTTGCTTTCACTGACCCTTTCCTTCCTCCCCTTGCCCCACATCTCCACTGTCAAAGGGAGGC
Organism: Neotragus pygmaeus; assembly: GCA_006410875.1. Lineage (NCBI taxonomy): Eukaryota > Metazoa > Chordata > Mammalia > Artiodactyla > Bovidae > Neotragus > Neotragus pygmaeus. Next base: position 339,016 of record SJYV01023787.1, read on the forward strand.
TTTGTCCAGTATGGTGATATGATGTGCCTTTTCCGTCATTCTTTCCAATCTGTTATTTAAAAGATTTTATATTTTTAAGGGCTCAGATTTTGTGACCTCAGAAACTCAGAGTCCTGAAAATGAGGCGTTGGGTTTTGAAACTCAAAGGCAGTAGCGGCCTTTCACTAACTCATCACTCTCCTTGAGACAAGGAAGAATCACAGGGTAATAGAGTGAGTATAGTAAAACATATACAGCTACACTTGGATCTTTAGCGGTACTTTATGAAAATGTACAAAGACTATTTCCTTTTATTCTTGGCCATCTCATTTTCAGCATCTGCAGAGAGTCTGGTTTTATACTACTCGTAGCTATTAAGTTTGTCTGCCACATAATCTCATGGATGTTGGTGGAAGACATGAGACTCCTGAGTCAGAGGCAAAGGACAATTTATTGCAGCAATAGCAATAGCTAGAGTATCAGTCAACAGTTTTGGAGCCCCAGTTATCACATGATAATGCCAAGAATTACAGGTGATGCCTGTATGTACAGTGGTTGTGTTTTAGGAGAAGGGCTTTCAGCTTAAGGAATCTATGTGTTTTATAATAGACAATAAGCATATTGCCCTTTGCTTCAGAGAGACACTATGTCTATAGTTCTGGAAATATTTTGGGGAAGATAAGTGTGTAACAAGATAGTCAGTGCCTTACTTGCCAGATATACAGGAATGTAAGAGGATCATGAATGTGTCCCCTTACTCCCATTAGCATTCAGAGAAATTTGCTTTAATAGCAGAAACCCTTGGGATCACCAAGCAAAAGTTTGACGTTTGTTAGTTGTCCATTGCCCACATAAATTATGATTTTAACCTTTCAGTCCTGGAAATACAGTGCAGTTACATAGCTTATAATGCAAAGACTCAGTATGTGGATGCAAGTGACAGTGGAAATAGTGTTGATAGTGGTAATAGTTATTTATGTTTATTTAATGAGATGTTCTTTTTCACCCTTTTTCCCTCCTCGGTCCCAGGCTGTTAACACTGCATCAGGCTTGTTCCTTTATTATGGATATTGGCTACTGGGCACTCCTCATTTATTCATTCATTTATTAATCAATTAAAAAATCAGTTTAAGGATTTTATTAGGATTAATGTGGTCTATTTTGAAATACATTAAAAACATCCTATTGAGACCAGAAAATAAGATACTAGAGGAAAGTCATGTTAATCTTCCTTAAACTAAGATGAAATTTTTGTTTAAATACAGTTTTTATGTATTCAAAGGACAGCTTCTAGAGTAAATACATGAGTCAAATAAATGGATAATAGTGAAAAAAATGTAGTCAATTTTATATGTAAAGGTAACTGAATTTTCCTCTTTCTGTAGTGATGTTTAGTATTATGCAGATAAATCCAGGACAGTAAACCTGGGGAGGTTCTTCTGATTCCTGTTTGATTTTTATTAAAAAATTTGTTTCTCATATCTGTAAGTTTTAGTTACAGGTGATGATGGAGCAGAAAGTGTGCTAGTTATATTTACCACAGTTAAACAACCACAAAGAAGAATCCATGTGAAATATTTATGGAACCTGATATTATTTCACATTCATAATATTTTTAATAATAAAAGTCATAACCATTCCATTTAAATTGCTTATCATTTGATAAAGATTGCATCTTTAAATTAACTAAATTAGGGCTCTATGGCATGTGGAGTGAACTCCGCTAACAGATCTACCTGATAGCTTTGTTCCTAATTAGTGGAACATGAAGTGTGTGTTCCCTAACACGTGCTAAATCACCGGTCCTACTTGATTCAGCATCACCAAAGTGAGAACCTGAGACAAGCTGTCCTGGTCACTGTGACATGCCTGGTTGGTGATGTATCCCTTTATGTATCAAGGTAGCTGGTAAAGGATGAGTATTCGTTCCCGTGTGGGGATTGTACAGTGGTTTTCCAGAGTGTACNGTCCTACTTGATTCAGCATCACCAAAGTGAGAACCTGAGACAAGCTGTCCTGGTCACTGTGACATGCCTGGTTGGTGATGTATCCCTTTATGTATCAAGGTAGCTGGTAAAGGATGAGTATTCGTTCCCGTGTGGGGATTGTACAGTGGTTTTCCAGAGTGTACTTATTATCTCTAGAAAATTGACCTAAGATGTAATGAGGTTGCTGTGGGAGAATTTATGTAGTCATTAGGATAATTTTGCCTTTACTGCAAAAGTGCTGGATATTTTGCCCTCAATTGAGAAGTATTGTGGTAATTAGTACTGAGCATCTTGGAAAAGTAGTCTGGACCCTCCAAGCTTCCAGCATGAATGCTTTCAGTTACTTACATTTCATCCTCTATAACTCATTCCTCTGAGGAGGCCCCTGAGGATCCTTGTCAAGGACCAGTAGTTTATTTAGTTTCATCACAATGGCAGCATTCAGACAGGAGTGTTTGTACAATGCATTCAGGGAAAAGGCATCACAGTCCAGCTTCACCTAAGATTCTCATGCCTACAGTGAGGTACTGCTAAGTCGCTTCAGTCGTGTC
>SJYV01023791.1:0-15970 GCA_006410875.1 Neotragus pygmaeus
TTTTGTAAGGGTTCCTTGGTTGCTCAGATGGTAAAGAATCCACCTGCAATGCGGGAGACCTGGGTTCAATCCCTGGGTCAGGAAGATCTCTTAGAGAAGAGGATAGCAACCCACTCCAGTATTCTTTCTTGCCTGGAGAATTCCATGAACAGTGGAGCCTGGCGGGCTATAGTCCATGCGGTCGCAGAGAATCAGACACGACTAAGCGGCTAACACTTCACTTGCAATTGTCAAGACAGTAGAACTTAAATGTTCTTGCAAAAAAAGCCCCTAAAACAAAAGATAAATATATGAGGTGATGGATATGTTAATAAACTGAATGGGGTAATCCTTTCATAATGCATATGTCTATCAAATAACCACAATGTACACCTTAAATATCTTACAATTTTGTGTGTCAATTATACCTCATTAACTCTGAAATACAATAAATCAGGTAGCTTCTGTGAGTGCATGTATCAGTGTTTATAGCTGTAAAATATAAAATTCTTGGTCAGAAAAGTAATTTATTTTAGGATATTTGATGCCCAGGAAACTTCCAGGAATAGCAAAGAGATCAGCTTGCAAGCCACACAGACCTATTACTAGGCCAGTGAAGGTGCGCCCCCATCCCTAGTCATGGGCAGCGCATCTCATACGGCCAAAATGGGTCCCCTAGACACAGGAACCTCATGTCCTCAAGCCCCAGATGTCCATGCCTCCGTCCCCTCCACTGCAGGAGAGGTAGCCCTACTGGGGTAACCCTACCTGCCTCCTCACACTCTTTCTTTACTCATAGTTTTAAACCTCAGTTGGTTGCCTTGGGTGGGAGGAGCTTAGGCCACATGCCTGCTCCCTGGCTTAAAATGAGGCAGGGAAAGCAACTTTTCTGGCTTCTACCAGGTTCTGTCAGTGTGTGTTCTTGGTTTTAGCCAACAGAAACTGACTCTGGTTGACTTAAGTGGAGGGAATTTACTGCAGGAAAGGTAGGAGGAAAGTGAAGGGGGGCAGTCTTTTGAGAGGCATCTACTGTGTGCTTTGTCATTCACATGCTTTCTTTTAATCCTCCTGTCAACCTTGGGAATTAGGTATTGTTACTCCCACTTCACATCCAACCAGTCCATTCTGAAGGATATCAACCCTGGGATTTCTTTGGAAGGAATGATGCTAAAGCTGAAACTCCAGTACTTTGGCCACCTCATGCGAAGAGTTGACTCACTGGAAAAGACTCTGATGCTGGGAGGGATTGGGGGCAGGAGGAGAAGGGGACGACCGAGGATGAGATGGCTGGATGGCATCACGGACTCGATGGACATGAGTCTGAGTGAACTCCGGGAGCTGGTGATGGACAGGGAGGCCTGGCGTGCTGCGATTCATGGGGTTGCAAAGAGTCAGACACGACTGAGCAACTGAACTGAACTGACTCCCACTTCACAGATGAAGAAGCTGAGGCTCGGTGACTTTAAGGGACTTGCCTAAGAGTGTATAGCTGGTAAGCGGCAGATACAGAAATAAAACCTAGAACGTTTCAATTTAAAATTCCATGTTGCTTCTGGAGTTTACTTTTCTCTTTTTATGTGCATGGATTGCCCCAAAGCTCCAAATATTTTCTCCACTGCTGGAGTCCTGGCAGCATCAGCCAGTGGGGTGGCTGCCAAGGGCTGTGGCAGCAGAGGAGACTGGGAGGCGGGGTACGCCTGTGTGGGTCCTTTGTGTCAGGTATTTATAAACCTGGATCTTCTCCCTCACAACAAATATCAGAGGTATTTCTTCTGGCTCTCAGATTCAGGCAAGGTCTCCTCCCCTCTGTTCATAAGAGCACTTCCAGGAGAGGCAGTACCCAGAGGTCAGGTGAGGCCAGGGCAGCTGGGGGTGAACTATGGCTCCCAGATTATAGGTATCCTGGGGACTTGGGGTCTGCCATAGAGTCCCTTGGACAGCAAGGAGATCAAACCAGTCAATTTTAAAGGAAATCAACCCGGAATATTCATCAGAAGGACCGATGTTGACGCCAAAGCTCCAATCATTTGGCCACCTGATGTGGAGCCAATTCATTGGAAAAGACCCTGATTCTGGGGAAGACTGAAGGCAGGAGGAGAAGGGGGCAACAGAGGTTTGCTTCACTGACTCAATGGACATGAGTTTGCGTAACCTCTGGAAGATGGTGAAGGACAAGGAAGCCTGGCATGCTGCAGTTCATGGGATCGCAAATGGCTGGACACAACTGAACAACTGAACAACAGCAACATGGGACCAAAGGCCCGAAACCTCGTCTGCAGGATTTTGTTCCAAACTACGCGGCCTTGCCTCCTTCGGCCACGAATGGTTGGTTCAGCCTGAGCACCACCGGCTGACCAGGGCCCGTGATGGGCTTTGGTGTCAGGACTGTGGCCACATCAGAGCGCTGGGGATGGGCTGGGCCTTATGGTTGAGGGGCAGAAGCAGGAAGAGGTCCAGAAAGAGCAGAAATAGAGGCGGCCCACCTGACAGCTGATGGCTCCCCGGGTCCTGGGCATTGCCCCCTTCCTGTAACACGGCTTTCTGTAGGGTGGTCGTTCCTGGGGCCCCTAGAATCCTTCAGAGCCTTCTTGCTGTGAATTCCGTACAGTTACATTTGCAGACCTGATGGAGTGAGAGAGACTATGGTGACCCAATGAGACCAACGAGGGAAGACCCGGATCACAGACCCTGGCGTGGTCTGCCCACCACATCCTCGCTGGCCGTCCTTGGGAAGCTGTGGTCGCCCACACTCAGGCTCCTGGCTCCTGCAGTTCAGAGTCACAGGAATGCCTCAGACCAGAGCCTGACGAGGGGGTAAGATGTGGACTGGCAGCCTAGGGGGAGAGAGAAAAAGGGCCAGAGGGGCCAGGGGCGCACTGGTGGCTTCCACTCATGACATCGTCACGGAGCTCGGCCACGGGGTGTGTTGTAAATAGTGCGTTCCTCATGGGGGTCAAAGCATGGGTTTGTATTTTAACGTGCGTACTGACTCATTTAACTGTTTCAAAAATCAGAGACACAGAAGGGCGTGCACTGAAAGTCTCGCTCCTTCCCAGCCGGCAGCTCCCCTCCCCCGGCAACCACTGGAGAGTTTTCTCAGCCTTCCAGAACTGTTCCACGCACACAGAAGCTCACTCACTCACATGGCGCCCTGATGACACATGTCAGCCCACGATTCCCATTGTCCTGCACCTGGTTTTCTTCATTGTGAACAAGTGACTAATGTTCTCCTGGGTGAGGGGAGATTAGAGGCCATCCTGGAACAGGTAACAGAGCTGCAGTCTGCCTGGAAGGTGGACGCGGTGGGCGGCAGCCTGTTCTGGCCAGGCCCTCAGGGAAGTTGTGTGTGTGAGAGTGTGTATGTGTGTGAGTATATGTTTTTGTATGTGTGTGAGAGTGTATATGTGTGTGAAGGTGTGTGAGTGTGTATGTGTGTGTATGTGTGTGTGAGTGTGTATGAAGATGTGTGAGTGTGTATGTGTGTAAGTATGTATGTATGTGTGTGAGAGTATGTATGTATGTGTGAGGGTGTGTGTGTGTGTATGTGTGTGTAGTGTATGAGACTGTGTACGTGTGTGAGGGTGTGTGAGTATGTATGTATGTGAGAGTATGAGTGTGTGAGTGTGTATGTGTGTGAGGGTGTGTATGTGTGTGAGCGTGTGTATGTGTGTGTGTATGTGTGTGAGAGTGTGTATGTGTGTGTATGATGGTATGTGTATATGTGTGTATGTATGTGAGTGTGTGTGAGTGTGTATCTATGTAAGAGTGTGTGTGAGTTTGATGGTATGTGTGTATGTGTTTGTGTATGTGTGTGTGTATGTGTATGTGTGTGAGAGTGTGTGTGTGAGGATGTGTGAGAGTGTGAGAGTGTGAGTGTGAGGGTGTGTGAGAGTGTGTGTGTATGTGTGTGAGACTGTGTATGAGTGTGTATGTGTGTGAGTGTGTGTGTATGTGTGTGAGAGTATGTATGTATGTGTGAGGGTGTATGTGTTTGAGGGTATACGTGTGTGAGTGTATATGCGTATGAGAGTGTGTATGTCTGTGAGGGTCTGTGATGGTGTATGTATGTGAGAGTGTGTGTGACTGTGTGTGAGAATGTGTATGTGAGTGTGTGTGAGGGTGTGTGTGTGTGTGTGTGTGTNATAAAGTCTGACACTGTTTCCACTGTTTCCCCATCTATTTCCCATGAAGCGATGGGACCAGATGCCATGGTTTTCTGAACGTTGAGTTTTAAGCCAACTTTTTCACTCTCCTCTGACTTCTGAGGCTACACCATAAGAAACTTGCAGATTCTGCCTGGTTCCCCTGGAAAATTCACATGGGAAACTACAATACTGTGAGAATTCCCAGTGCTTTTACTGGTGTTTAAAAAAGCTTAGATAAGGCAAACAATGCCCCTAATAGAATGGTTCCTGGGTGGACCAACTCTGGGGAAATACAAGCTGTAACACTGCATTCATCTGTGTGGGTAATGACCTTGTTTCCCTATTTCCTCATCTCTCGGTATCGTTTCTAGTATTGTGTTCAGTCTCTCTTCACTCCAGTCCATTATGCATCATAATTAGATGGATGTCTATTACGTCTATTCGTACGTCTAATATGACATACAAATGTCATATTTATTATGTCAACTTACTATTAAATACCTCAAGGAGCCCCATTATACATGGGGTAAAGTCAAAAATCTTCCATCCATCTTGCATCTCCATTTTTCAGTGTCTTCCAGAATGAATGTCCCCACTCCAGCCAAAGTAATCTTTTTAATACTCCTAATATGTCATAGCATTATTGACACCATGGGTTTGGTTACCCTGCCCTCCCAATAGAAGATTTACAATCCTTCTATTCACCTGCATGGATTGTACCCATCCTTCAACGTGCAACAGAAATCCAACTTCCTCCATGAAACTTTCTAGTTTCTCTCTCTTCTCTGACTTTGTTATATTATAAAAACCTTATTTTTTTTATATTTTGATTCCCTAATTTATTTTAATTAAACTGAAGGAAGGTACTGTGTGTCATTCATCTTCATACTTCTTCAATGAAAAGCACTTGTTGGACTGTTAATTTCTTTTTATTTTCCCACTTTTACCTTCTTCAAATAATGCCTGTTAAGAGAAAAGAAACTCCCAAACCACAAGGAAGCGAAATGAAATTTTCAATGAAATTTTCAGCTTTCAATGAAATTTTCAGTAAAGTATCACTAGCTCTGGTATTTACAGTCAAAAGAAGACTAAGGAGCAATTTTACCTAATCTTTAAAAGCATGAAAATCTCCTTTTAATTAAAAGTATTATGAATGCCTCTCATGTTATTGATTGTGTTTTTGACACAAGACAAAAGAAAAGCTACTCAGCATTCCATGTTTCTTTAAAATGAGTTTCTATTAATCTCATAGCATGTGAATAAAATTAAAAATCATATCTCAAATCTCTTAGGTATATGCTATTTATTTAGTGAATAATTGACATAATGTAGATTTTTAAGGCACCTTGCAATAACCTAATGTCTTTCTCACTCTCCTTTTCATTCCTTTAAGGGATTATTTTTGAATGATCATCACTGTTTAAATATCACTAGAAAAGTTCAGTTTGGTTTGACAAGACTCCCACATGCTGAGAGATAGAAATAGTGGACTGACCATGTGAGTTAGAGTGTGTCCCTATAATTAATATTATGAGCACAAAAATATATTAAAAAGTATGATAATAACATAGGAAATTATTTTTATAGTATTTCATAAAAATATACTTTAAGTATGAACACAATACACAAAAATATGCATGGAAGAAATAAAGTGTTACACTTTCTTTGTATTTCTCAGTGAGAGTATGGGTACTTATTTTTAATCCCTATTTTAAGTTCTACTGTGTAATGAATATATATCATGGTTTTACTGGGAAAAAATAATACATTTAATTTCTTAAAGGCTAGAAATATTGCTTAAACATTTTTTCCTTTGTGGTTCTACCAACATCAATAATCATAGTCCCCAAAACTACTCATTCATTCAGACCTAATTCACCATTAAAGAAAATGTACTCACTAACTGCACTGCTTTACTTATAAAGCAGTAGTTTAAAAAGCTATATTACATAAAGGATGTCAACCACCAGGGGCTTTTAGTTCTATATTCTGTGATTTTATGAGCAAGCCTGTGTTTCACCTAGCTGTAAGACTTGACAACTTTAAGGCTTTGATCATTTTCCCTCTTTGCTTTCATGTTTCTAGCTGAAACCATCCTAATTTTCTCGAATCAATATTCATACAGAAACCCCTTGATCATTTTACTTATTGTTCTGTGGGACACAGAACAGCTCTGTTTTGCCCGTGGAGTGGTGACCTGGAGAACCACTCTTAGAACAGCTCTTAGACAACTGTAAGACAATCTTGTCTGATTTGCTTCCGGTTTTCTTCACATGGTAGGCCACTGGGTTGGTGCCTTGAGGAGCAGACTACAGTTTCTCCTAGGTTGCTTTCCTAGGTTATAACCAATACCTTGACGCCATCAGTTCTACACTTTTTCCCTTTCAATATATCTCTTACCTCTCTATATACATTAAATCTCATTTGTCAGTATTTTTACATTCACATAATTGAGAATTTATTCCTAAGTTTATTTCCAGGCACCTGACACCTCTTAGTCATAATAGTGATATTAATTTCAGTGGAGATTCTATTATTCAGACAATTTACTAACATGCTAATAATAATCAAACCAAAACAAGCAATTGCTAGAGGATCTCCCCAGTATCATCCTTCACTTAGAAAAGCACTTATTTATTCCCGCCCTTTGTCTCCTGTCTGTAAGTTCTTAACTCACAATTAGAAAGAATCTTTCCCAGTGCCATAGTAGCTATCGAAAAAGTCTGCTCTTTTGTCTTTTATCTAACAGTTTATTTTTATGTGTATTGAAGTAATCTGACCATGTATTACAGATTCTAGTAACTTATCAGGCATTCAGTGTGGGAGACCTAGGTTCAGTCTCTGGGTTGGGAAGATTCCCTGGAGAAGGAAATGGCTATCCACTCCAATATTCTGGCCTGGAGAATTCTATGGACTGTATAGTCCATGGGGTCACAAAGAGCTGGACACAACTGAGTGACTTTCACATTCACTGAAAGTCTTTTTTTATGCTGTCCTACTAAAGTTTCAAATCCAAGGGACTCCAACTGAGACACATTCCCTAGCACTTTGCATTAGACTATTAAAAAGTCTTTTCACCCATAACAGAGTGTTCTGAATCTCAGTAATTCCAGAATGAACTGGAACATTGGAAGTACAAGTACATTGGAACAAAATTTCTTCTCAACCTTTTACTTACAAGCTGCCTTTGCCCTTTTTGAGGTTTATTTTTTTCTAAATGATAAAGTGTGAAGAGTGTCCAGGGTTTAGAAAAGACATAGATGTAAATATAGATACAGCTATAAAAAAATCAGAGGAAATATTTTTCAAAGTCAATATTCCATTTAATTCAATCAAGTCTATGATCAAAATAATCTCAATTCACCACGTGGCAAGAAAGGACAATCCTAGTTCTACATTTCACTCTTTAAAAATGAAGAGATATTCATATTTTAAAGAGTATTGACCGTACACAAAAAATTAGCCTTAGATTTATCATAGACTTAATTAAAATCTGAAACTATAGAATTTCTATAGTCAATCACAAGCAAAAAAAAAATCTTTGTGAACTTGGATTAGGTGAAGATTTCTTAGGATGCTAGAAGTAAAAATAAAGGAAGGAATTATTTTGGAATTTACTCAAACTTCTGTGCTTCAAAATATACTATCAAGAAAAAAAAGGGAAGACTCAAGCTGAGAGAAAATATTTGCAAAACAGATATTTGATAACTTATATCTAGAATACACTGAACTATTATGGCTCAATAGTAAAACAACTCAACTTTTAAAAATGAGCTCAATATTTCAACAGATATCTCACCAAATAAAGATGGGAAACTAGCCCTAAAATGATCTTCAACATCAGTATTTATTATAACCACAATAGGCTATCACTACTCTCTAGGATGACTGAGATTTCAAAAGACTAACTACACCAAGTATTGGCTTCTATGTAGATCAAGTAAAATTCTCACACACTATTGATAGAAATACAAAATGGTATAGCCACTTTGGGAAATTGGTTGGAAGTTTCTTATAAACTTAAATATACTTAACTTACCATGTGACCTCCAAAATCTCACTCCTAGGTATTTACTGAAAAGACATAAAAACATACATCTACACAGAGACAGGGCTTCCCGGGTGGCTCAGCGGTAAAGTATCTGCCTGCCAAGTCAGGAGATGCAGGTGTGATCCCTGGGTCAGGAAGATCCCCTGGAGCAGAAAATGGCAACCCACTCCAGTATTCTTGCCTGGGAAATCCCACAAATAAAGGAGCCTAGCAGGCTACAGTCCATGGGATCACAAAAGAGTTGGACACGACTTAGCGACCAAATAACAACGAAACACAGAGACTTGTGCACAAATATTGTATTAGTCTGCCTAGGCTGTCATAACAAAACACCATAGACTGGAAGCCCCACAAAACAGAAATAAGTGATTTCCCTGGTCGTCTAGGGGCCAAGACTCCACACACCCAATGCGGGCGGCACAGGATAGATCTCTGGTCAGAGGACTAGACCCCACAGGCCGCAGCTAAGATCAGATGCACACAAGTAAATAAATATTAAAAAAGAAATTTGTTTCTCACAGTTCATGAAGCTGAGAAGTCCAAGATCAAGTTTCTGGTAAAGTAAATTTCATCGTGAGGCCTCTTCTGACTTGGCAGGCATCATTTTGTTGTGTATTCACTTGACCTCTTCTTTTGGTGTGTTCAGTGTGTGTAGGGGATGGGGAGAAGGTTGGGAACTCCATTTTTCTATAAGGACACCACCTGTATGAACTTATTTAATCTTTATTGCCTCCTCACAAGCCTTATCTCCAAATACAGTCACTGCGGGGAGTTAGAACTTCGACATATGAATCTAGGGGTGGGACAAAAACATTAACGGAATATAACTACTTTATTTAAAAGAGTCAAGTGTTAGTTGCTCCGTCATATCTGACTCTTTGCAACCCCATGGACTGTATGTAGTCTGCCTAGCTTCTCTGTCCATGGAATTCTCCAGGCAAGAATACTGGAGAGGGTAGTCATTCTCTTCTTTTTTTTTTTTTTTTACTTTATTTTACTTTAAATACTCTATTGGCTTTGCCATACATCGACATGAATCCACCACAGGTGTACACGAGCTCCCAATCCTGAATCTCCCTCCCACCTCCCACCCCACCACGTCTCTCTGGATCATCCCCGTGCACCAGCCCCAAGCATCCTGCATCCTGCATCGAACATAGACTGGCGCCTCGTTTCTTACATGATAGTCTACTCAGGAACTGAACACAGGTCTCCTGCATTGCAGGCAGATTCTTTACCATCTGAGCCACCAGGAAAGGCCAAAAGAGTAAAACATGAAAACAAATATCATTAACTGGTGAATGAAAAAAAAAACTATGAAATATGGAATATTATTTGGTGATAAAAAGAAGCAAATTACTGACACATGCAAAACTATGGAGGAATCTCAAGAAAGAAGCCAGATCCAAAAGGAAAAACACTATGGGACTCTGTTCAGATGATATTCCAGAAACAGCAAAACGATATACAGTAATCAGGTTAGTGGCAGTTAGGGGCTCTGTAGGGCTGTCCAGTGGCTCAGGTGGTAAGGAATCTGCCTGCCAACACAGGAGACCCAGGTTCAATCCCTGGGTCAGGAAGGGCCCCAGGAGAAGGGAAAGGCAACCCACTCCAGTGTTCTTGCCTGGAGAATTCCATGGACAGAGGAGCCTGGCGGGCTCCAGTCAATAGCAACTAACACTAACTAACTAGAGGCTATGTATGGAAGAAAGGGACTGACTAGAAAAGGACATGAGGAACCTTTGGGGATGACAAAAATATTCTTTATTTTCCCCTATGGTAGTGATACAATACATATTAATGTGTATATTCACCAAAACCTAAACTATACATTTAAGGACATGACTTTTACTGTGTATAAATCAGACCTCAATAAACCTGGCTTCCACTTTTTAAAACATGGAAAATGGAGAACTCCAGGAAGCCTGTGCATCATCCTCACAGCCCTAAACCACCCCCAGAAAGGCAGGTGTAGAGGTATTGCTCCCTAGAGCATCACTGCCTCACTTAGCGCACACGTGCCAGTTAACATGGCGTTCTCAGCCGTACGGGGATGAACAGCACTGTTCTCCAGAATCTCAGTCACTACTGGAGCAGAATTAGTACATGCCTTCCATGTCTACCAAATAAGAGTGGGCTATCATTTTCACCAAATCACAGAGTATAAACACAAAAGTAAAATGCTTGCCCAACATTCTCCCTTCCAGTTTTCCTCCTTATATTTTGAATAAGGTAATATCAGTTCAGTTCAGTTGCTCAGTCAACTATTTGCCACCCCGTGTACTGTAGCACACCAGGCTTCCCTGTCCATCACCAACTCCCAGAGCTTGCTCAAACTCATGTACATCAAGTCAGTGATGCCATCCAACCATCTCATCATCCTCTGTCACCCCCTTCTCTTCCTACCTTCAATCTTGCCTGGCATCAGGGTCTTTTCTAAGGAGTCAGTTACTCACATCAGGTGACCAAAGTATTGGAGCTTCAGTTTTAGCATCAGTCCTTCCAATGAATATTCAGGACTGATTTCCTTTAGAACTTACTTGTTTGATCTCCTTGCAGTCCAAGGGACTCTCAATAGTCTTCTCTAACACCACAGTTCAAAAACATCAATTCTTTGACATTCAGCTTTCTTTATGATCCGACTCTTAGATCCATACATGACTACTGGAAAAATCATAGCTTTGACTAAATGGACCTTTGTCAGCAAAGTGATGTCTCTGCTTTTTAATATGCTGTCTAGGTTGGTCATAGCTTTTCTTCCAAGGAGCAAGCATCTTTTAATTTCATGGCTGCAGTCACCATCTGCAGTGATATTGGAGCCCAAGAAAATAAAGTCTGTCACTGTTTCCATCATTTCCCCATCTATTTGCCCTTAAGTGATGGGACCAGATGCCATGATCTTAGTTTTTTGAATGTTGATTTGTAAGCCAGTTTTTTCAATCTCCTCTCACTTTCATCAAGAGGCTCTTCAGTTCCTCTTAGCTTCCTGCTATAAGAGAGGTATCATCTGCATATCTGAGGTTACTGATATTTCTCCCGGCAGGCAACTTAGCTGGCATTTAATATTCAGGGTTGCTATGGACTCAATTGTATCCTCTCCCCCAATTCATATGGTAAAGTCCTAACCCCTAATGTGATGATGTGCAGAGATGGGAGCTGTGGAAAGTAATTAGGTTTAGATGAGGGTGTAAGAATGAGGCCCTCGTTGGTATTGGTGCCCTTATAAGAGGAGACAGCAGAGAGGGTGCTTCCTCTCACACTCCACCACATAAGATCACAGTTAGAAGGCAGCCATCTGAAAATCAGGGTGAGAGCCTTCACCAGGAAACCAAATTGGTTCCTAGTCTCCAAGACGGTGAGAAATAAATTCCTACTGTTTACTGTTCAGTGTACTGTATTTCATTACGGAGGCCTGAGCTGCCTGCTGGAGCCCTTTGGGTTTTAGAGTTTCGGTAACTGTAAGAAGACTTGGAGGGGCTCTATAGGGCTCGAACACCAGACCTTCTGTAGTGAGCATCAAATTACATTAGTAAATGTAGTGGGGTCAGGACATGTTCTCATTAGAAGAGCAGGCTAGAATTGTAAATATTAGAAATCATCAACCCGTGCCCAGCATGGAGTAGAGAAATGGGAGGGATAGGGAGTGGGGGACAGAAATCTTATTGTGGATTCCACATTAGACAATTCAGTACTCAGGAAAACACACAGGCTTTGCTGTTGTTGTTTAGTCACTAGGTCATGTCGATTCTTTGGTGACCCTATGGNCTACTCAGGAACTGAACACAGGTCTCCTGCATTGCAGGCAGATTCTTTACCATCTGAGCCACCAGGAAAGGCCAAAAGAGTAAAACATGAAAACAAATATCATTAACTGGTGAATGAAAAAAAAAACTATGAAATATGGAATATTATTTGGTGATAAAAAGAAGCAAATTACTGACACATGCAAAACTATGGAGGAATCTCAAGAAAGAAGCCAGATCCAAAAGGAAAAACACTATGGGACTCTGTTCAGATGATATTCCAGAAACAGCAAAACGATATACAGTAATCAGGTTAGTGGCAGTTAGGGGCTCTGTAGGGCTGTCCAGTGGCTCAGGTGGTAAGGAATCTGCCTGCCAACACAGGAGACCCAGGTTCAATCCCTGGGTCAGGAAGGGCCCCAGGAGAAGGGAAAGGCAACCCACTCCAGTGTTCTTGCCTGGAGAATTCCATGGACAGAGGAGCCTGGCGGGCTCCAGTCAATAGCAACTAACACTAACTAACTAGAGGCTATGTATGGAAGAAAGGGACTGACTAGAAAAGGACATGAGGAACCTTTGGGGATGACAAAAATATTCTTTATTTTCCCCTATGGTAGTGATACAATACATATTAATGTGTATATTCACCAAAACCTAAACTATACATTTAAGGACATGACTTTTACTGTGTATAAATCAGACCTCAATAAACCTGGCTTCCACTTTTTAAAACATGGAAAATGGAGAACTCCAGGAAGCCTGTGCATCATCCTCACAGCCCTAAACCACCCCCAGAAAGGCAGGTGTAGAGGTATTGCTCCCTAGAGCATCACTGCCTCACTTAGCGCACACGTGCCAGTTAACATGGCGTTCTCAGCCGTACGGGGATGAACAGCACTGTTCTCCAGAATCTCAGTCACTACTGGAGCAGAATTAGTACATGCCTTCCATGTCTACCAAATAAGAGTGGGCTATCATTTTCACCAAATCACAGAGTATAAACACAAAAGTAAAATGCTTGCCCAACATTCTCCCTTCCAGTTTTCCTCCTTATATTTTGAATAAGGTAATATCAGTTCAGTTCAGTTGCTCAGTCAACTATTTGCCACCCCGTGTACTGTAGCACACCAGGCTTCCCTGTCCATCACCAACTCCCAGAGCTTGCTCAAACTCATGTACATCAAGTCAGTGATGCCATCCAACCATCTCATCATCCTCTGTCACCCCCTTCTCTTCCTACCTTCAATCTTGCCTGGCATCAGGGTCTTTTCTAAGGAGTCAGTTACTCACATCAGGTGACCAAAGTATTGGAGCTTCAGTTTTAGCATCAGTCCTTCCAATGAATATTCAGGACTGATTTCCTTTAGAACTTACTTGTTTGATCTCCTTGCAGTCCAAGGGACTCTCAATAGTCTTCTCTAACACCACAGTTCAAAAACATCAATTCTTTGACATTCAGCTTTCTTTATGATCCGACTCTTAGATCCATACATGACTACTGGAAAAATCATAGCTTTGACTAAATGGACCTTTGTCAGCAAAGTGATGTCTCTGCTTTTTAATATGCTGTCTAGGTTGGTCATAGCTTTTCTTCCAAGGAGCAAGCATCTTTTAATTTCATGGCTGCAGTCACCATCTGCAGTGATATTGGAGCCCAAGAAAATAAAGTCTGTCACTGTTTCCATCATTTCCCCATCTATTTGCCCTTAAGTGATGGGACCAGATGCCATGATCTTAGTTTTTTGAATGTTGATTTGTAAGCCAGTTTTTTCAATCTCCTCTCACTTTCATCAAGAGGCTCTTCAGTTCCTCTTAGCTTCCTGCTATAAGAGAGGTATCATCTGCATATCTGAGGTTACTGATATTTCTCCCGGCAGGCAACTTAGCTGGCATTTAATATTCAGGGTTGCTATGGACTCAATTGTATCCTCTCCCCCAATTCATATGGTAAAGTCCTAACCCCTAATGTGATGATGTGCAGAGATGGGAGCTGTGGAAAGTAATTAGGTTTAGATGAGGGTGTAAGAATGAGGCCCTCGTTGGTATTGGTGCCCTTATAAGAGGAGACAGCAGAGAGGGTGCTTCCTCTCACACTCCACCACATAAGATCACAGTTAGAAGGCAGCCATCTGAAAATCAGGGTGAGAGCCTTCACCAGGAAACCAAATTGGTTCCTAGTCTCCAAGACGGTGAGAAATAAATTCCTACTGTTTACTGTTCAGTGTACTGTATTTCATTACGGAGGCCTGAGCTGCCTGCTGGAGCCCTTTGGGTTTTAGAGTTTCGGTAACTGTAAGAAGACTTGGAGGGGCTCTATAGGGCTCGAACACCAGACCTTCTGTAGTGAGCATCAAATTACATTAGTAAATGTAGTGGGGTCAGGACATGTTCTCATTAGAAGAGCAGGCTAGAATTGTAAATATTAGAAATCATCAACCCGTGCCCAGCATGGAGTAGAGAAATGGGAGGGATAGGGAGTGGGGGACAGAAATCTTATTGTGGATTCCACATTAGACAATTCAGTACTCAGGAAAACACACAGGCTTTGCTGTTGTTGTTTAGTCACTAGGTCATGTCGATTCTTTGGTGACCCTATGGCCTGTATGTAGCTTGCCTGGCTCCTCTGTCCATGGGATTTCCCAGGCAAAAATACTGGAGTGGGTTGCCATTTCCTCCTCCAGGGGATCTCCCCAGGGATACAACACACGTCTCCTTCATTGCGGGCGGATTCTTTATCACTGCACCACTAGGGAAGCCCTTTTTCAGTCTGGAAAATGTAGTTAATAAAGAAGCAAAAAATAAGCTTTCCTTTTAATAAGGAAAAATGGGATGAGAGATNCCCCAGGGATACAACACACGTCTCCTTCATTGCGGGCGGATTCTTTATCACTGCACCACTAGGGAAGCCCTTTTTCAGTCTGGAAAATGTAGTTAATAAAGAAGCAAAAAATAAGCTTTCCTTTTAATAAGGAAAAATGGGATGAGAGATTTAAAGTTTTTCTATAAAGACATAAATAAATATTAAACAAAAGATCTAGAAAACAATTCAAACTTGGTGTTGCAGAAAAATCAACTCATTTATTTTTCTGTAATACCAGTTCTTGCTGTTTTATATCCTCTTCCATAAGTTTTGATATGGGCTTTGGAGAAGAACAAACCTGGATTCCAATCTTGGCTCCTTCTCTTATAAGCTGTGTGATCCTGAGCAAGCTATTTCAACTCTAAACCTCAATTTGCTCATCTAAGGTCCATCTAGTCAAGGTTATAGTTTTTCCAGTGGTCATGTATGGATGTGAAAGTTGGACTGTGAAGAACTTCAGCCTTAGCGCCAAAGAATTGATGCTTTTGAACTGTGGTGTTGAAGAAGACTCTTGAGAGTTCCTTGGACTGCAAGGAGATCCAACCAGTCCATCCTGAAGGAGATCAGCCCTGGGTGTTCTTTGGAAGGAATGATGCTGAAGCTGAAACTCCAGTACTTTGGCCACCTCATGTGAAGAGTTGACTCATTGGAAAAGACTGATGCTGGGAGTGATTGGGGGCAGNCTCCCCAGCTGCCCTGATCCCACTGGCACTACAGCTTGTAGCCCCTTCACGGGCTGTGGATGAGCCACCTGCTGTTTGCTCATATAGCCAGAACCACTGGTGAGCAACCTCAAACAACACTTCGGGGTATACGCCCCCACCCTTAGCCGCCTCTTCCACTGCCATGCAGGCCTTCTCCAACATCAGGTTATCCTGAAAGGGAGGAGCAAAGGTTAAGGATGAAGAGGTTTACTCAGGGACAGTTCTAGATGACAAATGCTGACAACTTCTTCAGAGTTGGCTGGTTCTGGGGAGGCAGCCAAGGTCCGAGCCCAATGTTCAGTCAGTGTCAGCGCAGTGAATGCTTCACACAGACAATGAACAAATCTCTGTTGACCAGCAGAAGTCAAGACCCAAGTTGCAGTCCCAGTTCCAACCTAATTTAGCTACTCCCAGCCGAGTTCCATCATCTCCCTCAGGTCTTCCCCAAGGACTCCACCCCCAGTGATAATCTCTCTGGTATAGGAATA
>SJYV01023793.1:0-10490 GCA_006410875.1 Neotragus pygmaeus
ATTTGTTTTTCTAGAAACGTAGATGTATATTTTTGTCTCTTTCCTCCCAATAAGGAAAGAAGAAGGGGAAGAAGGAAGGAAAGATGGGAAGAAGAGATGGAAGGAGGAAGAAAGAAAGAAAAGGAGGGACATTGGTCCTCAGTCGTAAGAGCTAACTTGGACTATTTGAAAATATCAATCAAAGCCCCTGTTGCTTTTGATCAGAGATGACAGATAAGGGTCAGCATAACTATTTATGCTCAAAGAAAGGTTCAAAGAGTAGCAGTCACCCTGGGATCCGTTGTTGTTGACCCAAACAAGAATGTGAGATTGCAGATTACCTTACTGACAAAAAGGCAGTAAGATTCCAGAACAGAGGTCAGAGAAGCCGCCTCTGGTCCTAGAGATGGCTGGACATCTGGACCACTGAACTGATGAACCAGGATACAGTCAGTGGATGGGGCCCAAGGCAGGCGTCATCAGGAAGCAGTGCTCACACAGGTATGAAGATGCTTAATCTGAAGGAAAGTAGGCTCAGAGGGGACACAGCAGAAAATTCTTCCAACAAACTGCAGTTGGTTTGAGAATAAAATTGGCTACCTCAGAAGGTACCGAGACAGAGGCTTGACAACAGCTGATGAGGCATAACCTGGTTCCAGTCTGCATCTGCAGACTGCATTCTTTCTAGTGTACTGTAGTTTCTGCTCTAGGCAGGCTGGGATCATGGCCATCTCTTAAATGGGCCAGATTCCCTTTGGTCTCCCCACACCTTGCCGTGCAGAAGCCCACCCCCCTCAAATTCCTAACCCTGCTTTGTTGTTATTAGTCTCCATTCTCTATCCATATTTAATCAGACGTTTCTCTGGAAAATCTCTCCAGCAATCCACTCAGGATTCCTCAACTTCTCTAATTAACATAATAGCTAACATGCAGGAGGAGAAGACGGTGACAGAGGATGAGATGATCGGATGGCATCCTTGACTCAATGGACATGAGTTTCAGCAAACTCTGGGAGATAGTGAAGGACAGGGAAGCCTGGCATGCTGCCCTCCATGGGGTCGCAAAGAGTCAGACAAAACTTAGCAACTGAACAACAGCAAACCATGCAGATGTGAGCTATTCTTTATAGAATGAATAAACTACAAGACCT
Source organism: Neotragus pygmaeus (assembly GCA_006410875.1). Lineage (NCBI taxonomy): Eukaryota > Metazoa > Chordata > Mammalia > Artiodactyla > Bovidae > Neotragus > Neotragus pygmaeus. The sequence continues at coordinate 1,130 of SJYV01023793.1, forward strand.
TATAGTGCAGAGAACTGTATTCAATATCCTATGGTAAACCATAGGAAAAGAACATTAAAAAGAATGTATATCTACCTATATATGTGTATGTGTGTATAACCAAATCACTTTGCTGTACAGGAGAAATTAATACAACATTGTAAATCAGCTACACTTAAGTAAAAACAAACAGAAAATGATAGCCACCATGAAAAAAGTGTATTTGCTAAGTGAATGACATACTTAAATGTTTTTAAATATGCAACATCACTTAATCCTAGAAGAGCCCTATGTATTTGGTGCAATTATTATTCCCATTTAACAGACAAGGAAATTGATGTGCAGAAAGGTTAAGGCATTACCTAAGGTTTTAAGGCTCAAACCCTGATTAGCGTGATTCCAAAATCCATACCCTCCCATCTGCCCCTGCTGCCCAGTTCCCGTCTTTTGTGTGGATGTGGATGCTGAGGAGGAGCTAATGAGACAAGCTGATCTGATTCTCTCTGAGATGCCCTGCAATTCTGTGGCACTTGGGGGCTCAGGGGTCTTATGGAACTGCGGTCACATTCCCGCTCTCCACTAATTAGCTGGGTGTTGATGAGCAGCATGCTTCATCTTGGATTCCCAGTTTCTTCTTTGGCAGTTAGTGAAATAATGACTCTTAGCCGTTAGGAGGATAAAAATGAGAAGCTGTATAGAAAATGCATAGCATGCGCCTAGCATGCAAAAAGATTCTGCAAGGTTCTGCAAAGGATCACCAGCCTCCCCTTCCCTAAAGGAAACAATCTGTCTCTGCTACTTTCTGCCAGTTAAACTGTACCAGGTCGGTAACTCATATTTTGGTTAAACCTTAAAAAAATTTTTTAAGGGGAATCTGAGTTTTTGTTGGCAAGGGATTGAACAGGCGTGGGCCCAGCCTCCGGGCCCACAGTCCATTAGGGAATTTACGAGGGGAGATGGGGGCCATCAACTAAGTACTCCCTTCAGAGGCAGTACTTACAAAGCCATCAATTTCCTTAACAAAGACCATTGGCTTAAACGCCCCTTAAAGCTGCGTTATTTACACAGTTTCTCCACTTCCCTTTGAATTCTCTGCCTGGGGGGCGGGGGGTGGGGGGGTGGCCTACCTGCAGTCCTTTCCAGCTACTAGTTAATTAGGCTCCCTCCCAGATAGGAAGCTAGTGGAAGCAGGGACTTGGTTTTGAAAAGCAGCTCAATTCGGGGATTATCAGAGAGTTCACATGAGCTACTGGATGGCCCGTTGCTTCTGCTAATGTTCTAAAACGTGTCGACCTCATCAGAGTTATGACCACGGTTGGCATTGTGAGATAGCAGAGAAGCGACCATCCCAGCTGCCGCAGCTTTGCAAGGAAGGTGTAATAAAACTCCAGGAACATTCCTGGCAAACGCTACTATGGCGCTTTCTAGCTCTGTGGCCTGTCAACCTTGCAGACCTGTCGTTTTCATGGATGAAGAAACTGAAGTGGCCCCCACCCCTTTTTTGGTGGGAGAACTGGAATTTGAACCAAGCAACCCGGCTCTGGAGCCTGGGCACAGAACCTCCATCCTAAGCTCCGCAGACTGAGCCGTCCGGCCTGAGATGATAGCTGGAAAGTGGAGAGGCTGTGAGTCCAACTGAGGTTTGTCCGAATCTAAAGACCAGCAAAGCTCTGCCACAGCTTGTTGCCTCAGGAATAAAAATGTCTCTTAAGAAATATATCCTCCCTTCACTCATATCTCCTATATTTACTGAGCTGCAAATTATGTGCCAGGTCCTGGACGGATTGCTGGGAAGTGAGATGAATGAACCCTGGCCTCAGCACTCCAGGACCTCAGGAGTTGCAGAGAGAGGCAGGAAGTTATCGACTGCACCCTGTTTTGCTCAGAGGTAGCAAATGCTGTAGGATCACAGAGAAGAGACCCCCTAACCTGATCTTGCCCAGATCTGAGAGCTCCCCTTAGGAGGCAACATCTGGGCTAAGTCTCTGAGAGGAGAAATCAATCTGGGGCGAGGCAGACATTCCAGGAGGCCGGAGGAGGGGCGGTTGTGGCAGAGAGCAAGCGGGAGGAAGCAGAAAACGGGGTTGTAGGTGCAAAGCTAGGAGACGCTGCATGCCACAGTAAGAACTGAGACTCATCTCAAGGGCAATGCAGAGCCACTGATTCTTCTAAAAGGAGAGGGACAGAATGACATCGGCCTTTTAGGAAGCTTAGGCTTCCCAGGAGGCACTAGTGGTAAAGAACCCACCTGCCAGTGCAGGAGATGGAAGAGATGTGGGTTCCATCCCTGGGTAGGGAAGATCCCTTGGAGGAGGGCAAGGCAACCCACTCCAGTATTCTTGCCTGGAGAATCCCATGGACAGAGGAGCCAGGTAGGCTATAGTTCATGGGGTCACAAAGAGTTGGACATGACTGAAGCAACTTAGCATGCACGCACATATTCATTATACTGGGGGATAGATTGGAATCAGCAAAAATGGGAGCAGGGACCTAGCTGACCTCTGCTAGGGTGGTTCAGGCAGGAGTCTAAATGTGGGGGCGGGTCTAGAGACTCAGGTAGGGAGACAGAAGTAGGATTGATTTGGAAGGATAAGTGTTCAAAGTTAAATGGTCAGAATGGTGACTGGATATGGGAAACAGGGAAGAGTGGAGATTGTTTCCCAAGCTTCTAGCTTCAATAGCTGGTTGGCTAGTGGCACCAGCCATTGAGACTGAGAAAAACAGGAGCTGCAGCAGCTCTGGGGAGAACATGGCAAGCCTTGTGTTACCTGTGTTGAGTCTGAGTGCCTGTGGGGGATCGGATAGAATCATTAGATGGACTAGTCCCGAGGTCAGGATAAAGGCCTCAGACTGCACACAGATTTTGCAGTTTTTGGTTTTGAATGACGCAGTCAGGGAGAGAGTGCGGAGATTGGGAAGTGAGTCCATTATGGAACTTTGGAGAAAGAATATTTAAAAGGTAGGCATATCATGTCTGTGTAGGGATGGGCAAAGAGGTTGAGGAAAACTGGGAAAAGGTAACATTTCAGAGGCCCTGGAAATTAAGAAGTTCAACAAAGAACCAGGTAAGCTGAAGGAGAAAAACATCGGAGTATGTTTGTTTTTTAAAACAGTATTCGCGCTCAGTCGTGTCCGATTCTTGCGACCCCATGGACTGTAGCCCGCCAGGCTCCTCTGTCCATGGGATTCTCCAGGCAAGAATACTGGAGTGGGTAGCCATTCCCTTCTCCAGGGAACCTTCCGGACCCAGGGATCAAGCCTAGGTCTCCTGCATCACAGGCAGATTCTTTACTGTCTGAGCCCCCAGGAACCTCCAGGTCTGTTCTTTGGCTTCCCCCAAAAATCATTCTTTGGCACAACGGTAAAGAATCTGCCTGCCAATGCAGGAGACACAGGTTTGAGCCCTGGGTCAGGAAGATCCTGTGGCATAGGAAATGACAACCCAACCCAGTGTTCTTGCCTGGAGAATCCCATGGACAGAGAAGCCTGGTGGGCTACAGTCCATGGGGTCACAAAAGAGCCAGACATGATTGAGAACTGAGCATGCACACATGTCCGTTTAATCATGCTCTCCAAGAGAACCCCCTTCATTGCTCCATGATGACTCTCAGCTTTCCGGTTGATCTCTTCCAGGGACAGGGTGTTCTCTACTTGTGGCTAAGGACTAGGTTATTATCTATAATAGCCACGAGAATCAATATTTATTTATCATTTCTGAAGAACAGGGACTGCCCCAAGCCTAGCACAGCTGGCATTCTCGGTGCCGTAGCATGGACCTGACATGTAAGAGGTGCTAAACAAATGTGTATGAATAAATACATGAAAGAATATATGTGTATGAAATGCATGAAAGAATATATCACAGCTACCCTATGAAGCATGGAATGTCACCCCCCCCCACTCCACAGCTGGAAAAAGATGGTTTGGGACCAAGTCTGGAGAACAGGCAGCCCCTGTGTTGCTGGGCCAGGTCAACTGGCCTCTCCTCTCCCTCTTTCCATCTAGGAGTTCTCTCAGCAAAAGGCGCAAAGACTGAAGGGAAATTCTGAGGGCTGAAGATGCTGGTGCAGCCCTCTCTCATAAGCAATGAGGCTGAACTCGAGTTACAATGCATGGTTTTGGACTCCTGAACTGAGAAATCAGTTAAGATCCTGCCAATAGCAGTTGGAAATTCAATCTTTTGGATCATTTGGGCTGGGCTTCTGACTGGTGCTGAAAGCCAAAATCACTCTGATTTCTCCCCAGGTCAAGTTGCCAAGAGTACTTCACTGGCCGTGAAGAGCATCCCACAGCAGGAGTCTCCTCTTAAAGCACTGCTCCTAGCTTGTCTTGCTTCTGCCCAGAAACCACTGTTTGACACAGAATCACACCTACCCACCTACCCATCCTGTGACTCCCTGGAGCAGCTGTCTATGGGACCTGTCTGCCCACGGGACTGCAAAAGAACCCTCCTTCTGGACCTTTATAGCAGCAGAACCGCTGCATGTGGCTTCACTGAGTCCAACTGCTCAGGAAGCCTTCACAGACTCATCAACCCCCACCACTGGTCTCCCCACTCCTCCTGGGGTCTCCTCAAACCATCCCATGAAGGACTCCTTCTTCCCCAGATTGTCACTGCCATCTGCCTCCTGCCCAGCACAGAGCTTTGTATACATCAGGTGCTTAATATAGACAAATGTCAGTGTGAATCTCTCCTGTGGTCACATTTGTTCCCCGACACCTTTGCAGAACCCCTGAAGCTGCTGCCTTGAGGCCCGAGAAGGGAATCCTAGCACATGTGAGGGTTGCTGCAGAAGCCCAGTGTGGGGTATTTTATCTCTCTGGGAAATTAAAATTAAAATCCAGTCCCTTAAAAATTATTATAATTTCAGATTTGCTTTATCTTAATTTCTCCCTGGTACTTAATCAGTAGCAGCAAAGAAAAAGTCGCATTTAGTTTCTCCCTCTGTTGAGTCGCTAATGATCTGTAAACAAACACTCCAGACTGCGTCTTAAAGAGACCCTCCAAGCCTTGTGTGAAATTTCCTTTCACACCTTGCTTTGTTTCCTCTCTCATTATCTCTTTGCTGGTAGGCTGTTCAGCTCTCAGAGCACATGTTTTTATTAGATAATCTCAATGATCAAAAGGTAGCATAAATTAGCAGTTCAGCTCGAGGGTTTAAGAGACAGACTTCCACGGCTGGAATCCCTTACTGAGGAGCCTTGACATCTCCATGCTTTTTCCTTATCTATAGGGTCAACATAATTAAGCACTGGAGTTAACAGAGGAAAGCATTACGTGCATAACCAGTAGTTTTGACTGTTATGACTATTGTTTGAAATGAAGAGATGCAAGAGGGCTGGCAACACAGATATCAATGTCAGCACTTCTACTGGTTCTGAAGATCTGATGTTTTGGAGGACACTGGCTCCTCGAGTTTCAGAGCTGGGCAGATCTTGGTTCAAACCTCAGCTCTGCCACTTAAAAATCACCTGCTTTAAAGAAACTTTTTCATCTCCCGGAGCCTCAGTTACTTCTCATGTAAAATGGGAGTAACCGGCCCTGGATTCCTGCAGCTTGGGAAGATCGAGAGGGGAGAGAGGGGAGCCGTGTGTGTGGCAGAACTGCTGGCCTGGGATGTGACACTCTTGAAAGCTTGTTTCCTCTTGCGCTGGTTTTCCTGTTCAGTAAATATTTATGGAACAGAGGTCACTTTCTCAAAAGTCACTTAAACACTGGGGACTCTGCTCTGTCATCTGGAAAGCGGTGACGAGAATGTCTGGATGCCAGGGGTGCTGGGGGTTTGAAATGAGACAGCCGTAGTAGGTTCTTATTAAAGGTCTACATGACCCCTTCTCCAACCCAGGGAGGATCCAGGATGTTTTCTGAAGCTCTAGGTACTAAGATGGAGCTGAGCATCTCCAGCCACTCTTTTCTGCTTCCAAATATCACTTGATTCAGTAGATCAGCCAAAGTCTGGCTCTAGCTGGATGCTGGAAACACGGGGATGGGCAGGATGCCTTCTTGCAAGGGTGAGGGAAACTGACATGGACACAGAAAGTCTGGGGAGTGACTAGAGTTACAACTATGCTGCTACAGGCTGCGGGGCGACGCGGAAGAGGTCATGCCCTCCCCTCTCTGTCTCTCATCTGCCTTGACCTCCCTGATTGGCTAATCTTCCATCCACCTATAGACTCGTCCATCTATGCCAGCAGCTGGTCAGCAACTTCTCCCCTGCAAGGCCAGACAGTAAATATTTTGACTTTGTGGGCCATACAGGGTCTCTGGGAACTACTCGACTGTCTCTGTGGTCACAGATCTCTAAACCGAGGGACATAGTTATGTTTTAGTCAAACCTGATCTGCCGTAAGAGACAGCACGTGTGGTTTGACCACGGGCAGTAGTTTCCTGACCCCTGATCTAGGCAAGCATGCACATGCCTCCTGGGTCCCTGCACAGGGCTTGTCCCTGTGTGTAGACTGCACACCAAGGACTTGCCTTCTCTTTTTTTCCTGCCGGGAACAGCAACCTCTCTGGGGTCCCCAGACCCTGCAGAGTCTAACCTCTTCCCTCCCACCCCTCACCATTCTCCAGCTACGATGACTTTCTCCGACCTCCTTGAAAGCTCTTTCCTGCCTCGAGGATTAGCAGTCTGAACTTCTTGCAAGCCTTGCTCCATCACCCTGCTCCCCATCTCCCTACTTTATCCACTTTCTCTTCAACTTTCATGTCTCAGCTTGAAGGTCCTGTCTCCAAGGGGGCCTCTACCAGCCCGTCACTTATATACCCCTACACATTTCCACTCAGTGGCATTTCCAACAATTCCATTTCAATAATCGCCAGAACTATTTCCTTCACCTTGCTGGCCTTCCTTGTTCACAGACATCTCCCCTGCCGCCAGCACAGTATTCGGCACCAGCAGACATCAATGATGTGACCCAGCAGCTATCTGCACCACCCTTGGCCTGGCTTATGTTAGCGCCCACAGCCGCTCCATTCTGCAGACTATAGCAGTGGGGTTTCACACCGTCCTGACTGCCCATCCATCATTTTATTTTAAGCACATTACTTCTCTACCCGAAAAGAAGAGGAGGTTACAATTAGGCCTATATCCCCCACTTGCTTAATATTTCAATCTCCCCCAGGGCACACTCCCTTCAAGAGGAGATCACAGCTCATGAATATTAAATGTCTCTTCCGACTCACCATGGTCCCCAAGAAAGAGGAGAGAAAGCCAGGGACTAGGAAGGACTCCCGCCCCCAGGCCTCCCCCCTCTGCGGGCTTTCTCTGACCTGATATGCTGACCACACAGATGCACAGCAAGGCACCTGCAGGGGCAGTCTGCTTTCTGGTCCCTTTAAGTGCCACAGAGAAGCCCTTGTTCTTGGCTACCCAGATTCACCTGTCTTGGATGTGGACTGTGCTTCAAACACGCACATCAAAGTGTGGTCTTAATTCCTCGATTTTAGGAAAGTTCTGAGTCCTTTTGGAGCCTGACCCCTCCCTGGGAGTCACGAGGCCAACCTGGACCGAGGGCGAGAATTCCTCCCTTCTGGCATCTGAGGCCATCCTGTTTCTTTTCATTCCTGACTGGCCTCTCTGTGGGGTAGGCCTCCCGGGCTTCTAAAGGAGGTGGTAAGCCGCGGTCTGAGGCTGGATGGCAGGCTTGATCCTAACCGGTACTGACTCGAGGGTGTGTGAATGCATCCATCAGACCTCCGGGTTGAGGACTTCAGATCTTTAGACCGCCCTGCACGGCAGCCCTTCCGCCCCATCGCCCCCCTCCCCTTGTCTTTGTCCCCTCAGTGACCCCCTCTGACCTTCTGGGTTAAAGGAATTCCTTTCTCCTCCCCAAGCCCTCACTTCTTTTAAAATGCACAGTTTAAAAACAATAACGATCTGGGATTTAAATTCTGGAAGTCAGGGTTGGAAGAGTCCTGGAGCGCATCTAGATCACCCCCATCACGTGACAGCTGGGGAGATGGAGATCAAGGGGACTCTGTCACTTCTCCTGATGACAGGATGCAGCTAAGGACCATTTGTCCCAGAGATGGACCTATGGCCTCTGCATCCCTCACAACTGAGATGGCAAATGGGGGAGGGGGTGGGGGGGAGATAGTAGACATGTCTACTGATTGCCATGCACGGTGCTAGACACTCTACAGACTCTCTTCCATCTTTCTCTAAACATGACTGTGCTATGATTATGTCCATTTTCCAGAACAGAAGACTGAGAGGATGGGAGATGCTCAAGATGACCCCCAGAGTAAGACCTTTGAACTCAGGCTCCTTGGCCTGACATTGCCATGATGACGCACTGAAGTGTCACACTCTTCCTAGGCTAAAACACAATGTGGCTATATTCAATGCAGGGCGAGCTATTATAAGCAAAAATGCAGCCCCAAGCACAGAATGGCCCCAAGTCAAGGGCCTGGGGCTTGTGCAGTGGAACACTTATAGGGTGATGACAACTGAAAACCATTGTTTTCAGGCTCATGGAAAGGCACAGGAAGGACCTATGCATTCACTTTTGTTTCCTGCTGTATCAGTGGCAACACAGCAGAAATGGTGGAACAGAGAGGCTCTCGACGGCTCATCTGGATGCTGGACGTAGTCTTTAGACTGGAGTTAAAATCTCCTACTCTGACCCAGTGGGCTGTATGACTTCGAAGAATTCACCTACACTCTCAGTGTTACGGTCTCCTCATCAGCAAAATGGGTGCTCTTATTCTGAGGAAGCAGCGCTGCAGGAAGGGTAAATGAAATCATTTGACAAAAGGGCTCATAGCACGGAAGTTGGTCCAGTTGGGTGCCTGATAAAGGAAATAATTTCACGGTCAAGTGTGCAGACTTTGCTCAGGTACTGTGAATCCCATCTCTGCTTTCCTAGCTATGTGACCTTGGGCAAGTTATTTAACCTCTCCAAACCTCTACACAACTGGGATCAACATCATTTATATCGTTGGGTTCCTGGGAAGATGGACATAAGTTTCAAATTAATGATATCAATGACAACAATAGCAGCATTAGCAAGCACATACATATCACCTACTAGGTATCACTTATAAAATGTTTTACATACTTCCTCATTTCATCTTAACAACTGTGAGAGGCAGGGGCCATTACTAACCCAGTTCACTGATGAGCAAACTGAGGCACAGAGAAAATTTGTTTGGATCTTGCTTCTCACCCAAAATCCATGCACATAAGCATGATACCCATTCTAGCTGACAGATCACAACCTCCATAACGACCACTAACACTTCTCTTTCCTTCTTTTAAAGACAGGTCTTCAAGTTAAAAGAAGTATTATTTCAAGAAGGTATTTTGGTGACAGTCACTGTTTTCCATGGAGGGAGGTCTGAAAAACCATGTATGGACAGGAGACGTTTTTTTTTTTT
>SJYV01023795.1:0-12664 GCA_006410875.1 Neotragus pygmaeus
CCCTTGAGCCCCTCCCTGCCCCAGGAGGGACCCAGGGAGGAGAAAGGGGCCATGAGGGAAGGGAGTCAGAGTTGGGAATGAGAAGAGGCATTGACTGGCTGTCTCACACAGTGAGAGAGCAATGGGAAGGCTGGGGGGTAGGGGGGTGGGGGGAGTGCAGAAAAACAAAGAGATAGCAAAACAGAGACACCTAGGAAGAGGAACTGACAGGAAGAGACTGGCAGAGAGACAGAGACAGACAAGGAGAAAGACAGATAAGAAAAGAGAGACAGAGAGATAAGCACAGAAAGCCAGAGAAAGCAAGATGGGGGGAGAGAAAGAAAGAAGTAAAAGCAGGCATGCAGGGCTGGGGGATTTCTGCTGCCCTGGGGCCCTGCCCAGCTTCTGGATCTCACACACCAGGGAGTTTCTGAGAAGTCAGCTGCCCTTGCAGGGGCACGTCATGTCCCCCCACAATGCCCCCCACCCCTGCCACACACACGCAGGGGCTCCTGACTCTGCTGTTCTCAGAACTCTCTCCCTCTACCCTGTGCTTCCTCAGCCTGTGGGAACCAGGGCCAGCCTGAATGACCACTCCCCGCACATACACACACTGCCAGCCCTTCCCAGACTTGGCCCCTGCAGGACACCCAGGTGTCAGGTCATCAGTCCCCTGAGGCCTAGGGAGTAAATTCCAGTGACTCTGAGAGTTGGTCCCTATCATACCCGCTCACCCCCCAGCTCCTGCCAAGAGAGCCTAGAGGTGTAGGGACCTCAGGAGTGGGTGAGGGACCCGGGGAGGGAGTGAGAAGGTAGGGTGGCCGAGTATGTGCAAACTGTCAGGAAGCGTGCTCAAAGCTGCCTCATTCGTTTGGATTCATAATCAATCTGTCTATTCGAGTCCATTATCTCCTCGTTAGCTCTGCGGGTGAAAGAGGAGGAGGGGATCTTGCAGATGGAGGCAGGGGTTAGACTGCTGCCCCACCCAGAGGGGCAGCTCCACTCACACCCTGCATGGCTTCCAGCCCCCGGCCCCGACCTGTCCACACTCCCCACTCCCACTTCCCCCCTGCTGGACCCACGAGGGGCTTGAAAGGGAATCAGGAAAAGAGAGTGCTGATGGGGAACATTCAAAAGCCTAGACCTTGCTTTGCAGACCCAGAGTGATAAATGCACAGGACTGGGGGTGGCAGTCTCGACTTCAGGCCCCCTCCCATCACGCAGAAACCTAGGTCCAGACCAAGACAAGGCCATCTCTCCTCCTGGCCTTCCTAGGGCCATTAGGGAGCGAGATGGAGTACCTTCCCGTTAATTACCACAAGATACCCGAGTAACTTAGTGCCAATTATCCTAGGCTGCTCAAGTCACTTCCAGACATTGACGGCCCCTGCCACAGATACCTTTCAGCCGATTACTGCATGAGGCCAGGGTTCCTTGCCCACTGTCTAACCCCAGGCCTAATAGGAGGAGGATATTCTAGCAGGTCCTTTCTTCTTCTAGAAGTCTTGCTGGCCCCACTAGCCACATAGAATACTCAAGTATTTTCCAGACACCATCATATGATGCTTGAGTATCTCTAAGCCAATTATTATAGAATACTCCCATAAGTTTCACCAGTTGCTAAAAAGTACTTGAGTATTTTGTAACCAATTAATGCAGAATGTCACAGTACTGCAAATGTTGGCGATTCCTCCCAGTTTCAGGTCTGGAAGGGAGGAGAATCTCTCAGCAAGGGCCCTGTCTCCCTATCCAAAGTGGGGAGAAAAGGGTGGTGAAGGAGATACGGATGGGGAGAGGGGAGCTTGGAAGGGCTCTCATTTCCTACCTCCAAATCAAGCTGTGGTGGGGAGGAGAGATGATGGAAATGGGGAGAGGAGAGCTCAACCACCAAGCTATGGCCCCTCAGCGCCTCCCACCTATTTCAGTTCAATTTCCAGTTCAAGAGAGAAGAGCTGACTTTGCCTGGTCATGACAAGGAAGGGGGTAAGGGAGGATTTATCCCTGGGAAAGGAAAATGGTAAGGGTACCAAACTGGGGGTGGGGAGTGTTCTCTGCAGATAACTGCCTTCTGTATAGGGCAGAGGGTGGGCTCCTGGCTGAGCTCCAGAAAGCGATTTCTAGAAGGCTGGGCTCTCTGGGATCTGGTCCACAGAAAGCCCCCCACCCCACCCTTCCTCTCCTCGAAGCTAGCACCTAAGCTGCCCTGAGCCCAGCATCCAGGCAGTAACTGCGGAGGCTGTCAGGGCAGCAGAGGAAAACCGAGGCACCGCCGAGACTGGCTTGTGTTATCAGTCTTCCGCCGCACCCGCCCCTCCTGATCTAGCACGCAAGCGGTGAGCCCGCGCCTACGGGGCACAGCCATGCCCGCCTGTCCCCGCGCCCCCTGGCTCGCCAGACACTCACAGCTCCGTCAGGTTCTCGGCGCCTGGCAGGTGGCGGAGGTTATCCAGGGCCCCCGGCAGGGTGCAGCGCAGCCCCGAAGGGCCGTGGGGGCAGCAGACATCGGGGCAGGATGCAGCGCCCGCAGATGCCAGCATCAACCAGGCCAGCAGGCTTCCCGGCCCTGTAGCCCAGAGGTGCCCGCCAGGTTGCCCGCCCCGTCCGCCTCGTAGCATCGCGACGGCGCCCGCCTCGCCGCGGCCGGGCAGCCGTCTGTGCGCTTGCAGCTGCCGCTGCCGGGCCTCCCCCGACATGTGCGCTGGGCGGTGTTAAAGACCAGCCGCCAGGAAAGGGCGGAGCCAGGGGCCCCCGCCCGACCTCGCCCCGCCCCTTCTGTCTCCAACCCCGTCCTCTCCTCTTCTAAGTCGCGAACTCTGCCCCAACCCTTTGCCGAGGCCCCCTGCTCCAGCCTACTCCCCCAAGGTCCCCCCAGCTCCAGTAGATGCGGAGGGGCAGCCTCAGAAAGCCTCAGAGGTGTCTGCTGGGAATGGGGCGACTGGGAAGTTGATACATTATTTTTCCCAGCCTAAAGCCGCTACATTTAGCTGGGAGGGGAGATGACTGAGCTTGGAAATCGTGGTAGCCCGGGTCATCCTAGCCAGCCCCCGGCCTCAGATCTCAGTACGCATGGTGCGCGTACCCGAGGAAGTGTGCATGTCACTTGGGATAACTTAGGGGAAATACTCCCTAAACCCTAGAAAGAAATGGGGAGGAACTCCCAAGAAACCAAACGCAGGAGCTGGAGAAGGAAAAAGAGAAGAGACAGAAAGGGATGATGTCGCCCCCAAACAGCCGGAGAATGGAGACTTGGGAACGGAGACGCCGATTTCCAGGAGAGACCACAGGGTGGCGCCGGCAGCCCGCGCGCAAGGGGTGAGCTCCGCCGGAGTTGGGTAGGTGGGGGCGCAGTCTGCAGCCCCCCACTGGGCTGCGCCCGGCGACCCAGCGTCAGCCACTGACCCAGGCCAGCCATCACTGGCCCTCAGGCAGGGTAGGGCCAAGCTGGGCTGGGCAGGCATCGATCGCTGCTCTGACAAGAACATCGATTTCTGCGCGGAGAAATTAATAGATCTTCTCTTAGCTCCTCGGATTCGGGAGCCGCCCGCGGGCGGAGCTGGGGACACGTCGGTCCAGGGAGGCCGTGCACCCGGAAAGCCCCTGGTCTCCAGCACCAGCCGGAGGACAGGTCCCAGCCCCTTCACCCCGCGGGCCTCATGCCTGGGAAAGGGGAAGGAAGAGGGGTCCTGGGGGAGGGACTCTAAAGGAACTCACGAAGGAAGCCCTCCGAGGGGAGAATGTTCCCCACCAGGGCCCCAGAACACATCTTCCCCCCAATTCCCCAAGAAAGAGACAGAGACCGACCCACCGAGCAGCCGGAATTCAGGAAGGTAGCGAGACAGAGGTGGCCCACGGGGTGACTGCCCTTTCCACGACGATTTTGGTTGGAACCAAGAGACTTAACTGGGACAGAGCCTCGCACCAAAAGCCTCCTAAGGAGGCTGCGAGGGGCTCGGAGAAGCGAAGGGCTTGGCCATTCCGGAGATGGGTCGTATAACCGCCAGGTTTCAAGCTCAGTTAGTTACCCCGCAGGTGTCAAGGCAGCGGGGAGCAGAACTCAGAACCACCCGTTCCCCGGGGGTGGGGGCTGCTTCCTGCCGCTCCGGCTAGCCGTGCACCGCACCTGGGAGAAGTCCTCAGGGGCGGGGGCGGAGGGACCCAACGCAGCTGCAGCGGGGTTGGGGGAGCTCTGTTCTAGGCCTACCACCCCCCCGGTATTTGGGCCTTATTTCCCCAACAGACCTGTCCACCCTTGAGTTGTCAGGCTAAATATTTTGGTTGGCGGGAGAGGCGGAGAGAGCCGAGAGGTCCCAGTAAACCAATCCGTTGGGTCTGGGGCGGGGAAGCGGGAGCTGGGCGCGGCCCCTGCGTGCCGCCCTGGGAGATACCGCGGCAGCGCGGCCAGCTGGCGCTGGGGAGCCGAGCGCGCCCGAAGGGATCCGGGGAGACTCTCCCCAGAGAGTCCCGCGCGCCCCGGGACCCCCAACTGCTGCCCCCGCCCTCGGGGTTGACCAGGCCTCTGGCGCTGTCTTTTGCTCAGCACCCTGTGACTTTTTTCCCCTGGAAGCTGGAGTCTCCCGGTTGCTGTCTGCATCTCCGTCCTCATCCCTCTGTCTCCCGGTGCACATTGAATCTCTGGCTCCAGCGGCCTGTCACTGTCTGTGTCTCTGTGGCTCTCTTTACTTCTTTTCTGTCTCCTGCCATCTCTGCGCAGGATTCTTTGTGGTTCTGCCCCTTCCCTTCCCTTTCCCTCTGAAGCCTGCCTGTGTGTCCCTTAGGACCCGTCAGACCCTTCTACTCCCTGAAGCCATCTGGAGTGGAGCCAGGACTGGGCACAAGACAGGACCAGGACGATGGCAGTGCCCAGTCTGTGGCCACGGGCAGCCTGCCTGCTTGCAGTCCTCCTCTCCTTGGGATCTGGCCTGGACTCGAGAGAGGGTGAGTCCCCAGCCCTGTCTCCTGGAGCCGCATCTCCTTCCCAGCAGACTGGGAGGCCAAACGCTGAATTTCCACCCAGAACGTGTCTATTTCTCTACTGGGACAGGAAGACTGGGGATAGCTCTCAGAAGGACTTCCCACCAGGGAAAGCAGNCCAGCCCTGTCTCCTGGAGCCGCATCTCCTTCCCAGCAGACTGGGAGGCCAAACGCTGAATTTCCACCCAGAACGTGTCTATTTCTCTACTGGGACAGGAAGACTGGGGATAGCTCTCAGAAGGACTTCCCACCAGGGAAAGCAGTCAGTTTCCCACCTTAAGGGTGTTTTTCTCTCCTTTCCCTGGGAAATGAGAAGGACCTTGAAACAGAAGGATGGATAGATGCCCTCCATTTCTGCTTATGAAACAGCGATCCTAATCCTAGTAAAGCCTGAATGAGAACCAAAGTGGGGGGAGGGGTAGTCTTAGAGGTCATTTCTAGAACCGCTGAATGGGAAAGGGGGCCAGGATGGAAAGGAGCTGAGAACTAGGCACCATTAAGTAACTGAACCCACTGTGCAGACGGGAAATCGAAGCTCAGAGAACTGAAAGGTCAAGCTAGACTGATGTCCTGGACTTCCGCCTCTGGGTCCTGTCCTGTGTCCCCCACTTTGAGAGCCCATCCACTGGGCTAGGGAGCTGCTTTAAATTAGTCCCCAGGCTAAACACTGTGAAGTTTGGGGGGATGGGACCACGAAGACAAAGTGGCTCTTCTGGGGGACTTGGCGGGGAGAGAAAAAAAATGCTGAGAGTGGAAGATTCAGAGGCAGAAGGGGTAAGAGATGTCCTTCTCCCCAAACCCACCATTCCCTTCCAGACTCCCTTCCAGACTGAGGGAGCTCAGGAATCCAGTGCTCTGTGCCTCAGGGGTCACGTGATGCCCTCTGACTGGGAGCTTCCAGAGCAGAGCAGAGTCTCCCCTTCCTGTAGAGACAGAGGGGTGATGTGAATGAGTTGGGGTACAGAGTCCCCAGAGGCACTGCCTGCAAGGCATAGCCACACCACCTGTACCTCTCCCCTCCTCCACTGCTGCACCAGGACAGGGCATAGCAGATGCCAGCCAGGAGCACAGTTGTCAGGACAGGAGCACGCCCCGGGTGTGGGGGAGGGAGATGTTTGGTCAGGGGACCCAGATGTCTGGTTCCCAGTGCAGCTCTGCACAGGGCCAGGTCTGGAGGGGAGGCAGGCAGGGGTTAACCTGTGAAGGTCGGTAGATTTGTTTTTCCAAATGACTCCCATCAGGGGAGCCCTAGAGAGGCCAGGGCATGATGGGAAGTGGCATGTGGGCTCCTGAAAGAACCCCCCATCTGCCTGCAGAGCCTGATTGGCCTTTGCCTAGAGGGACTAGAAGTGTTTTCTCATCCCTCTCTCTTTGTGTGTGTGCATGTGTACGTGCAAGTGCTCAGACACACACAGTTGCTGGGTAGAGCTAAGCACAGGGACCATTAATGACAACAGGGAGAAGGTATGAAGTAAGCCCCAGGGAGCCAGCCTAGCCTGCCCACCCCCTTTAAAACATCAGGGGATGGGCCTGGGTATCTAAGATGCCTGCCATGTTGCTTGAGGGCTGGGTAGGAGGGGAGGGAGTGGACGCTGGAGATGTTAGCAGGACTTGACTAGCAAACCAAAAGATTCAGACCTGAATCTTCTGAGTGAGGACCATGGAAAGTATCCTTGGGAGAAGGGAATGCAGGAACCAGGTATCCAACCTATTAGGGGGATCGTTCTAGGTGACTTGGGAAAAGAAAGAAAAACGGGGCCAGGGTCCTGGGACCCGAAAAATCCAAACACACCCAGTTCCCTGAGGGAGGAATAGACTTGGGATCCAGATGCCATCGATTCAACTCACAAGCCCCGAGTGCCCAGGGCTTCCTGCCCTGAACTGGGCACCGTGGTGACTGACAAGGGCCCCAACCACAGGAGAGTCCCTCCTTGGAAGTGGTGACAGAGAGGCAGAAAGCAATGTTGCAGCAATACCCCAGGTGTTCTGGTGTGAGTGCTGGACCAAGTGCAGCAGGGCCTGAAGGGGAAGTGATCAACTCAGAGTTAGAGCGTCGGGGAAGGGGGGCTTGACCTGAGGCTTTCAGGACAAGAACTGAGGGGTTAACAGGCCAAGAAACTTTTCTAAGGTACTAGTGGGGCCCAGTTTATCAACATCCTGGAATGTCAGGCTGAAGAATTTAAACTTGAACTTTTGGCAATGGGGAGACATGGAATGTTCCTTTGAGAGTAAACAGATGCTGGGACCAAGGTTCTAGCTTCCTTAAGCCTGGGAGAGAAGGGGAGTGTATGAAGCTCAGACTTATCAATTCTCAGTGACAGAATTCATTCATTCACTCCTTCATCAAATATTTACTGAGCACCAATTTTGTGCCAAGCACTGTATCAGGCACCAAGGACACAGCAATGAATTACATGGTGATACTTGTCCTTCTAGAGCTTACAACAAACAAAATAAAGAAGTAAATTGTATATTAGCCAGTGTTAAGCATTTGAAGAAAAACTAAGTAGAAAAGGGAGTAGGAGGTAATAGGGTGATCAGAGAAGTCCTCACTGAGAAAGTGACATCTGAGCAGAGACTTCAAAGAGGTAAAGAGCCATTGAGAGGGAAGAGTGTTCTAGCCAGAGGGAGCAGAAGGTGCAAAGACCCCAAGGCAGCAGCTTGGCAGGCTTGCTTGAGAAACCACAAGACAACCGGTGTCTTTGAAGAAGAAAAAGGGGATAAAGTGGGAGAAGCGCAGAGGCCATGTAGGCTGTGGTAAGGACTTCAGCTTTTCGTCAGTGATGGAGGCTGCTGGGGTGTTGTGAGCGGTAGAGGAGTGTGATCCAACTTGTGTGATGTGTTTCCACTCTGGCTGTGGAGTGGAGGATAGAAGAGAGAGGAGAGATGGCGGAAGTGGGGAGACCATTTAGGAAGCTATTACTGTAAAGTCAGGAGAAGATGATGGTGAAAGCAGTGAAGGTGGTTCTGCGTATATTTTAAAGGTGGAGCTCATAGGGTATGGGGGCTAGAGAAGGAAAGGAATCATGGAGGCTTTTGCCTTGGAGTCTGACTGCAAGAAGAAAGTTGCAGTCAACTGAGAAGGGGACGTGAGTTTGGGAGGGAAGGTTGGGGGCTCACTTTTGCCCAGGTGGGGATCCTCTAAGCTGCGGATGAAACCTCTAAGGCCCAGAGAGGAGGTCCCCCCAACACCCACAGCAGAGCCTGACTCTGCCTTAATGTCCCTTCCCAGTGTGGCTCCCTCCTCCCAGACGCCAGGGCAGGCTGGGGTGCTTGGCCCAAGCTGTACTGATGGCTACCTGCCACTTGAACCCACAGTATGCCCCAGCCTGGACATCCGCTCAGAGGTGGCAGAGCTGCGGCGGCTGGAGAACTGCAGCGTGGTGGAGGGCCACCTGCAGATCCTGCTCATGTTCACAGCCACCGGCGAGGACTTCCGTGGCCTCAGCTTCCCACGCCTCACCCAGGTCACCGACTACCTCCTGCTCTTCCGGGTCTATGGCCTGGAGAGCCTGCGTGACCTCTTCCCCAACCTGGCGGTCATCCGCGGTGCCCGCCTCTTCCTGGGCTACGCGCTGGTCATCTTCGAGATGCCACACATGCGGGACGTGGGGCTGCCGGCGCTGGGGGCCGTGCTGCGTGGGGCTGTGCGTGTGGAGAAGAACCAGGAGCTCTGCCATCTCTCCACCATTGACTGGGGTCTGCTGCAGCCTTCACCTGGCGCCAACCACATTGTGGGCAACAAGCTGGGTGAGGAGTGTGCCGACGTGTGCCCCGGCCTGCTTGGCGCCACCGGTGAGCCCTGTGCCAGGACCACCTTCAGTGGGCACACCGACTACAGGTGCTGGACCTCCAGTCACTGCCAGAAAGGTGGGCACTGGCACAGAATAGGGCCAGGGAGAACAGGGAGGGCAGAGGCAGATGGCACTGGGCAACCATAACATGGTATGTGTCCGTACTTTGCTGACACTATTCTTTTTAACTCTCATTCATCCTATGTCTTTACTTCCCTTTTGCAGATGAGGAAACTGAGGTTCAGAAGAGTTAAATAACTGATGTAGCATCAGGTAGTCAAGGGGTAGGCACAAGACAGTATCAGGTAGTCATGGAGACAGTGAAAGAAAGTTGACTATGGGGGAGAAGAGTAGCTTGAATGGATGCAAGGCAGCTGCACAAGAGGCAGTAAGAGGCAGAGGGCGAGAGCAAGGCCGACTGTCCTGGGTTTGAATCTCAGCTTCTCTGCTTACTGGCCATGTTCATTTCACCTCTCTGTGCCTCGATTTCCTCATTTGTAAAATGATCGCAGCACTGTGATGAGGAACGAACTGTTCTGTAAAACATTACAACAGTGCCCGGACCATGGTAACTGGTTCTGTTTCTGGTGCCAACAGCCACAGTGCAGGCTGGCAGCACTGAAATGGGGAGGTTGGGAGCTGGGCAGAAGAAGAAAGCAGGAGGTGACAGATGAAGAACAGGACAGGTGAGGACAAATATGTGATGTGGGATCTTTTTTAGGAGGTAAGGTGCCTGGAGGGGAAGCAGAAGGGATGAGTGGAGAAAAGGAGGGGTGGAATAAGGCAGGGATGGTTGGAGGAGGAGGTGAAGGTTGTAGAGGAGGGAAAGGGAATCTTGAGAGGTTGGGAGCGGATCTGGGGCCCCCAAGCTGGGGTTCCTTCCATGCAGCCCCTGGAGGTCAGCTCTCTTCAGCCCAGTGCCTCAGCATCAGGGCAGAGGAGTAACCGGATCCCTGCTGTATCCACTGTGTCCCCACCCCCGAAGTCTCCCTGTTGGCTGTAAACACAGCTGCTTCATGTCCTCTCTCGTGTATAGTGTCAACACGCCCTGGCTGACCCCTGCCACACGCATTGCTCCCACGGACACATCCAGCTGCCACTGTGCAAAGGAGCCAGGCTCCTGGCACCCAGCCCCAACCCCTCCATATCTGCCTGGGGCTACCTTCCAGCCGGGGCAGAGACTGAAGAGGGAGGAGGGATGGGCCAGAGGCCTGGGTCAAATGACCAGGGCTAGCCGCTTCTCCCACACACTCCCAGGGCCACCTTGCCCTAGTCCTCATTCCTCAAGAGAAGCTGGCTGGTTCACCTTGGCCCCATGCCCAGCGATGATCTGGGCACCAGGCCTAGACAGGACAGCAGGCTGGGGAGCAGGATCCCTGATGGGCAAGGTCGCTGCTTGGTCCTGAGTTCCAATACCCCTGACGAGGCACTGTGGGAGGTGGGGAGTCACAGAAAGGGGCCATGGTCCGTATCTTCAAGAGCCCCCATCTGAGGAAGAGCTGGCAACCAGTGTCACCTGAATTGGACAGATCAGGGTGCAGACCAAGAATGTTAGCCCTTGGGGAGAGGGTAGGGAGGACCAAGGAGGTGCAGGTAAGGTCTAACGCAGCACTCTGCCCGCAGTGTGCCCCTGTCCTCGTGGGCTGGCCTGCACAGTCAGGGGCGAGTGCTGCCACCCCGAGTGCCTGGGAGGCTGCAGCCGGCCAGAAGACCCCCGAGCCTGTGTCGCCTGCCGCCACCTCTACTTCCAGGGCGCCTGCCACCGGGCCTGCCCGCCAGGCACCTACCAGCATGAGTCCTGGCGCTGTGTCACAGCAGAGCGCTGTGCCAGCCTGCGCTCCGTGCCTGGCCGTGCCTCCACCTTCGGCATCCACCAGGGTAGCTGTCTGGCCCAGTGCCCTCCAGGCTTCACCCGTAATGATAGCAGGTGAGTGTTGGGCGGGTGGGGGGCACTCTTGGAGCAGTGAGGAGGCCCATGCTGGTCCAGGACTCATGCCACATCCTCTGCTTGCCCCTACTAGCATATTCTGCCACAAATGCGAGGGGCTGTGCCCCAAAGAGTGCAAAGTGGGTACCAAGACGATCGACTCTGTCCAGGCAGCACAGGATCTGGTGGGCTGCACCCACGTGGAAGGGAGCCTCATCCTCAACCTCCGCCAAGGCTGTTAGTGCCTTCCAGAGCCACACCCTTCCTCCTGGCCACACCCTTTACAATGACCCGGCTAAAGCACCACTCTCCATCCTCCTGGGTCCCTGCCCTGAGGGCCCCCTTCCCTGGGCCCCCGGCCAGCTCCCCCACAACGGACCCATCACTTCCCTTGCCCCGGCTCCAGTCCTGTCTTCCCCATCCCCAGATAACCTGGAGCTGGAGCTGCAGCGAAGCCTGGGACTGGTAGAGACCATCACTGGCTTCCTCAAAATCAAGCACTCCTTTGCCCTCGTGTCCCTAGGCTTTTTCAAGAACCTCAAACTTATCCGGGGGGACACCATGGTGGATGGGTAAGGGATCAGAAGTAGTTTGCTGTATCATATCTCCTCCCCAGCATTCCCCAAACTGTAGTCAAGTGTGTGGGAACCAGCTCTGCCACTTACTAACTATGTGACTCTGGGTAGGTTAACTTCTCTGGTCCTCAACTTTCTCATCCATAAAATGGGGTTAAACATAACACTATTTCTTAGGGCTGTTGAGAATATTACTGAAGCTGTTATGTATAAAACACTTTAAGCAGAGCCTGAAACAAAATATATACAATACATAAAATTGTATTTACATATCACCCTGTATGGATTGCCTATAATTGTTGTCATCTGATCCTCTTAGCTGCAGAGCAAACTGCCTGGGTTTGAAACCCATTCCTACCTCTATCAGTCAAAGCTTACCCTTAATGTAGCCAGGATTTTTCAAAATAATGTTTTAAATTATCAGCCAACCAAATGGTTTCTCGAGTACCCCTCAGGGTGTCCCCACTCCAGCTGAAAAGGCATAGCCCCAGGCTGAGTCTCACTCTGCCCTGTGTCCCCAAAGCCAGGACAGAGCCTGGCAGAGAGCAGTGCTCAGTTAATGTGAGATGCAGGAAGGAAGAAGGTGGAAAAACTGTTGGCCCCGTTTCACTGATAAGGAAAGCACAGAACGTGGGTGCCTTGCTGGATGCCACACTCCTGGTCAGTGGCGCAGAGTGGGTGTGTACTAATGCCCCGCGTGGACCGGTGTGGGTGGGCTGCTGTGCGCCACGCCCCCCCCCCGTGGCCCTAGTGCAGCCCCTTCAGGAAGAGCCCGTAAGACACGCCCTTCCTCATCCCCTGCCCCCACCTGCCGTGCAGAGCAAGGTCTCCTGGCCTCCCCCAGGAACTACACCTTGTACGTGCTGGATAACCAGAACCTACAGCAGCTGGGCTCCTGGGTGGCTGCAGGGCTCACCATTCCTGTGGGCAAGATATACTTCGCCTTCAACCCGCGCCTCTGCTTGGAGCACATCTACCGCTTGGAGGAGGTGACTGGCACCAAGGGACGGCAAAACAAGGCCGAGATCAACCCCCGCACCAACGGAGACCGCGCTGCCTGTAAGGCCTGACACCCCCAGCCCCGGCACCTTGGCAGTGAGAGGGGGGACCCCAAGGAACACCCAGACACACGCACACACTAGAACACACCAGACACGCTCCCGGGTGGAGGGGAGGCCTGAAGGGAACGATGGGATAAGTTCTCTTCAGAGGCCACGTTAAGGGTAGGATGCTGCGGGGTCAGGGTGGGGGCTTGGAAGTAGGCGGCTCAAGCAGGTGCTCTCAACGTGGTCAAAAGCGGATGTTCGCCTTTTACCCCACCCAGGCCAGACTCGCACTCTGCGCTTTGTGTCCAACGTGACAGAGGCCAATCGCATCTTGCTGCGATGGGAGCGCTACGAACCGCTTGAGGCTCGCGA
>SJYV01023799.1:0-48416 GCA_006410875.1 Neotragus pygmaeus
CCATAGCTTTAATGAGGGCTCAAACTGCCCCCAGAAAGGAGGGCCTGTCCCCCTTTGAATGTATTTATGACTTCCCTGGTGGCTCAGACAGTAAAGCGTCTGTCTACAATGTGGGAGACCCGGGTTCAATCCTTGGGTTGGGAAGATCTCCTGGGAAGGAAATGGCAATCCACTCCAGGACTATTGCCTGGAAAATTCCATGGACAGAGGAGCTTGGTAGGCTACAGTCCATGGGGTCGAAAAGAGTCAGACACGACTGAACAATATACATTGAATGTACATTTCTTACGCACAGACATAACTGGATTGAAAGAAGTAAATTATTCTTTACACTATGAGCCCTCGTATTCGGCACTGCAGATAAACTGGAGACACGGGGGCAGATGTCTGTGGGCCCACAGAGCCCCATGAAGCAGGCAGAGGGCTGCCCCGCGGCTGGGGTGGGTGGAGACGTGATTCCGGAAGGAAAGGACTCCATCCTCTGCAGCGTCTTAAAATCCCGCCTGTGCCCTCGGTCTCAGCGTGGTTCTGCGAGGAGGGCCTGGTGCATCAGGGTGGCGCCTATCTGGGCTCCCCGGGGCCTCCAGTGGCCCAAGCCCCACCCCATCCCCAGAAATGACAGGATTTTGCAGACCCAAGTCCGGAAATGTCACTCGCGGGACCCACAGTCTCCAAACAGCTTTCTCTCTCTCTCTCTCTCCCTCCTCCCAGGCAGTGTTCCCTTCCGTGATCAAACATGTTTAAGGGGAAAAAGACTCCTGGTTTCGCCGCATACACACTCACGCCCCTAGAACAGGGCTTGCGTCTTGAAATCTGCACTAAAAAAGCAGTTGTTGATGTCTTCCAGCTGCTTCCCAAAATAGCTGCAGAGTGAGTTTGGAGCTTCTTAATTCAAATAATCGAACCCACCAGTAATTATGCTGGATTTCCATGTACCTTGATAAACTGAGCACAATCACAAACAGTTTTATGGCCATTTTCTCTTAAACAACTGTTTTCATGAAATCTGAGAATGACTATAATTAATCTCTGTATTTGGGAATTTCTGGAACGTCCCTAAGTAATTGTCTTCAACACGACTTCTCCGAGAACAGAACGATAGCTCAGTTTGCAAACAGAGAAGGAGGAGACGCGAATGCCGCTCTCCCCCCAGGAATGCAACAGGTCAGCGCGGTCTCCTCATCCCTGGCTGCGCTGACATCACACACCTTGTTCTGTGGACACCCTGCTCGCCCACCCACTTCCCAAAGATGGTGAGGTTGGACCGTGAGCTGCGTCTGTGAGCGCCCATCGAACAAAAATAGCACGTCTCCACGGCCAGGAAAGCTCTTTGCACCCACACTCAGGGGTTTGGGCTCCAGACTTGGATTTTTTTTTTTTTTNTCCGAGAACAGAACGATAGCTCAGTTTGCAAACAGAGAAGGAGGAGACGCGAATGCCGCTCTCCCCCCAGGAATGCAACAGGTCAGCGCGGTCTCCTCATCCCTGGCTGCGCTGACATCACACACCTTGTTCTGTGGACACCCTGCTCGCCCACCCACTTCCCAAAGATGGTGAGGTTGGACCGTGAGCTGCGTCTGTGAGCGCCCATCGAACAAAAATAGCACGTCTCCACGGCCAGGAAAGCTCTTTGCACCCACACTCAGGGGTTTGGGCTCCAGACTTGGATTTTTTTTTTTTTTAATAAATCTCTTTTGAAATATATTTATTGGCTGTGCTGGGTCTCTGTTGCTGGGCCCGGGTTTCTCCAGCTGCCGTGAGCAGGGGCTTCTGAACCGTGGCGTTCAGGCTTCTCACAGTGGCGGCCCGCCCTGCTGCACCGCGCGGGCTGCAGTAGCTGCGGCTCCGGAGCCCCAGGTGGGCAAGCGCAGCCGTGCGGGCTTGGCTGCCTCCCGGCACGAGAGGCCTTCCCAAGCTGGAGGCCACGCCCGCGTCCCCTGCGCTGCAAGGCGCTTGGGAACCCCGGAACACCGGGCAAGCCCCAGCTCGGGACTTTGAAATGGGGAGGACAGCTCTCAGCCTCGGATCCCTCACCTGCAGATGAGGTGCTGGCGCGTCCGTGTGAGCCGCGAGGCCGGAGCCTTGGGCTTCGCGTGACGGTCACAGGAGCGCCTTCCCTTCTAGAAGCTCGCACGGGCGCCCGTCTGCCGCCCGGAGCCGCCTGTGCCCCCGCTCCCCCGGCGGCTCCTCATCCCGCCCGCGTTCACCAGCGTCTGGAGCAGCCCTGCTCACCCCTACCCCCCGGCGCTTCTGCAGGGACCCAGCCACCGAGGCGGGGCCGGGGGGCCCTGAGACCGTTCACAGACGTGTGTTCATTACTCTCTTCAACCAGTCCTGAAACAGTGTCTTTTTTCTAAAGAATATATCTCAGGGAGGGTAAAAAGAATACAGCTTTCACAAGCCACGCCAGCCAGTCCCAGAACAGCCTCCGCCCTTCAAGAGGGAAGTTCCTTAACTTCCCTCTGGTCCGCGCTGAGTCCAGTGGAAGCAGGGCCTTTGGGACAGCGGGGAGCGGACCCCGCGAGGGCCCCCGCCTGGGCTCGGTGCCTCTGCCCTGTCCCAGGAAGCGCCGAGGGAGGCGACCCGCACCCGCGTGGCCACGGCGCCTCCTCGCCTGTCTGCTCCTCCGACCCTCAGCCGGGTCCACTTCGGCTCCCTGTCCCAGCGCTGGGGACACAAGGCCCAAAGGGGGTGGGGGACGGAGTAGGGACCCGCGGCTGCAGCGCCCTGCTGCCGGTTCTAGCTGAGACCCCCACGCCCTCCGGGGGCTGGAGGGGAGAGACGGCCCTGCAGAGGGTCCCGGGCTCTGGGCTCCAGCACCCCGCGCCCTGGCGGGAGGGGGGGACCGGGGCGAAGAGCCATTTCCCAGTGGCTGAGGGGTGGACCTGCTGCCCAAGACCCCCGACAGCCCCGAGTCTCCAGGCCCAAGCCGCCTGTTCTGAAGCGTGTCTCTGAGCATTTACTCAGCCCCCACCCCACGCCTCCCAGCGTGGCTGTGCTCGCTGTAGGAGGCGTCAAGGCTTCACTGCTCAACTGTTACCCTTCATGTGCAGATTCAGGGCTTGGGACTTCAGCCCGAGAGTGCAGCGGGCAGGGGTGAAGGGGGCCAGTCTGTCCTCGGGCCAGAGCACGGCCCCCTCCCCAGCCTCTCTGGCCTCGCAGCTCAGGGCCCTGAGCTCGTGGGGTCTGGGGGGCGCTCCCCCGGCTCCTGAGCCCGTTAAGGACCCCGAGGTTGTCCAGCCTCAAGAGCAATCTAGGGAACACAGGGCAGCCCTGGACAGCCTGACAGCGCTGATTGGGGCTCGCCAGCCCAGCAGGGCTCCTGGGGCCGAGCGTGAAGCACTCTGAGCCCCGTGTCGCCCCAGGGGCAGCGCGGGGCCCGGGACCTGAGTGGCATCCGCGCTCTGCTGCAGGTCAGGATGATTGCAAGGTGGGGCCCGGCCATGCGGGCCGGCTCTGAATCTCATCTCCTCTGGGCTGATTGGCAATCAGGCCGCTGAGCCCATCGGCGCAATCAGATCTGAAATTGTCTCCGCCCCGGCCCTCTCCTGCGGCCGGAGGAGCAGCCGCACAGAGGCAGGCCCTGGGCCGGAGCAGGAGGAGGACGGCCAAGGGGAGGCGGGGCCGCTGCGGCCGGCTGGTGCGGTGGGGAGGTGGGAAAGAGTGGCCGAGAGGAGGGCTTCAAAACTCACACCAGGTGTGAGCTGGGCCCCTGGGCTGCAGCGTCTTTATGCACAGAGCCTCCTCGTCCTTCCCACACTTGGATCAGAGGTGGCTGGGGTGTGTCCGCCCCAACCCCACACAGCCGTGACTCGGCCTGGTTCTGCCTGTCCTCCCGAGAACCTTGGCCCAGGGACATGTGAACAGATGTGGCCTGTGGCTGAAGCTCTGGGGAAGCTCCAGGGAGGCCCCGGAGGCTCCAGGTACAGCTCCACCCGCCCCGGCTCCGGCAGGCTGTAAGGCTGGAGGGGCGTCCACTCTGCGGGCTGCTCTGCACCACCTCCTTCCCCGGGCCAGCTTGGGGACGTGGCCTCCTTTGTCCCCTCAGGCCTGAGGGTGGGAACAGTCCCCGGGTCACAAGCCCAGGTCCTGAACCTGCAGGCCCCAGCGCCCCCCGCCCCAGCTCTTCTCCGGCTGAAGAGCGGCTGGCAGGCTGGACAGCTCCCCGGAGGGGCCTGACTGCTGGGCCCACTTGAGCGAGGGATGAGGGCGCGGTGCCCACGCAGGACTTGTTCCCATGGCGGGGGCTGTTCCCCAAGGAGCACCACTCGGGGGGCCATACCCTCAGGAGCACCCACATACCCACACAGGGGGCTGTTCCCCAAGGAGCACCCCACGGGGGGCCATACCCTCAGGAGCACCCACCTACCCACACAGGGGGCTGTTCCCCCAGGAGCACCCCACAGGGGGCCATACTCTCAGGAGCACCCACATACCCACATGGGGGGCCACACCCTCAGGAGCACCCACATACCCACACGGGGGGCTGTTCCCCAAGGAGCACCACATGGGGGGCTGTTCCCCAAGGAGCACCCACACGGGGAGCTGTTCCTGAAGGAGCACCCACATACCCACACGGGGGGCTGTTCCCCAAGGAACACCCCACGGGGGCCATACTCTCAGGAGCACCCACCTACCCACACAGGGGGCTGTTCCCAAGGAGCACCCACATGGGGGGCTGTTCCCAAGGAGCACCCACATACCCACATGGGGGGCTGTTCCCCAGGAGCACCCCATGGGGGGCTGTTCCCCAAGGAGCACCACACGAGGGGCTGTTCCCAAGGAGCACCACACGGGGGGCTGTTCCCCAAGGAGCACCCACGTACTGACACGTGGGGGCTGTTCCCCCGAGGGGTACCCACAAGTCCACAGCAGGCGGTCCCCTGAGCTCTGCAGCCAGAAGCGGGGAGGCACAGTGGGCGGCCGGCCCCTCTGAAGCCCCAGGCACGCCCTCTGCCCCTCCCTGGACTCTGGCTCCCGTTGCCGGCTCTCCCTGACCTCTGCTCACAAGGGCGTCCTTCCCAGCCCTGTCCCGACCGCCCGGCCTCTCCCCTCCGGGTCCTTCTTGCAGCACGAGGCAGAGCAGGTTAGGGCTGCCATGCCCCAGTCTGAGTGTGTCTCAGCCCGACACCTCTGCTGCGATCCTGTTACGGGTCCCGGGGTCGGGACGCGCTTCACCCCCAGCCCGGCTGTTGGGCCAGTGGCCCCTCCCAGAGCCCGGCTCTCGAGGCCGTGGGGCCAGTTGGGGGCCCCGTTTCAGGAGGGCCCCTTGTTTCAGGGGTGCCCCAACCCCCTGCTGTCTCCCTTCCTTTCTCCTCCCTCCTACGAGGCTCTCTTCGTCACTGACCGCCTCTCGCTCCTGGAAGCAGGGGCAGCTGGTGACCAGCCTGCACACGGCCCCTTCCTCTCAAGGGCCCGTCTCACCACAACCACAGAATTTGTTGTTCAGTTACTCAGTCGTGTCGACCCTGCAACCCCACGGGCTGCCGCACGCCAGGCTTCCCTGTCCTTCACTCTCCCCTAGGGTTTGCTCGAACTCATGTCCATTGAGTTGGTGATGCCAGAGAATCTACCGGTTTTAAATCCGTAGGCGTGGACGGCTGCATATTCAGATCATCTCTGCTAACTGGGGGACACTCACATGACTTCTCATCCCCCCAACACTGTGAAGCTCATCACCGTTCCATTTGTTTTTTTCTCACGAATCGGGGTCCATGGATGACAGGCATCTCTTTCTCCTTGTCAAGTTTTTCCCCAAAGGGCCATGGGGCAGGCAGGGGGGAACGGTGGGTCCGGGGCCCGCCTGCCTCCCCCACTACCCACCCCACTGCGCTCACAGCTGGCTCCTCAGGAAGGCGGGCACAGCCAGGCCCCAGCTGGCCCCGTGTGGGCACTCTGGGGAGAGTGGGAGGTGATCCTGGTGAAGATGGGGTGCCGGCCGGGGGTGGGGTGGGTCTCGGCTGCCCGCCCTCCTGCATCCCTGGCCGGGCGTGTGCGTGGGGGGATGTGTGCGTGTGACCCAGTCCATTTCGCATTCTGTCCTCCCACCAGTTAAATCTGAAGGGAAGAAAATATCACCCTGTATGGACACACGATCTCTGCACAAGCTAAGTGAAGTGAACGTCTCTCGGTCGTGTCTGACTTTTCGTGACCCCAGGGACTATAGAGTCCATGGGATTCTCCAGGCCAGAATACTGGAGTGGGCAGCCTTTCCCTTCTCCAGGGGATCTTCCCAACCCAGGAATGGAACCCAGATCTCCCGCATTGCAGACGGATTCTTTACCAGGTGAACCACAAGGGAAGCCCAAGAACACTGGAGTGGGAGCCTATCCCTTCTCCAGGGGATCTTCCTGACCCAGGAATCGAACCAGGGTCTCCTACATGGCAGGCGGATTCTTTACCAACTGAGCTACGAGGGAAGCCTGTACAAACTAAGCATGTGACCTAATTTTGTCAAAGTGCGTGCTAACCTTGAAGTCCTAGATACCTCAAGGGCCACTTAAACAACATTTAAAGTAGAAATACTTTTCCTGACCAGAGTAAAGCACGTACTGAGATCCCAGCTCTGCAGTTTCATCTTTGTTTAATTCTTTGAAAAATTGACAAGAAACGACATCGATAAATAATTAAGCATCAAGAGTGTGTTTGCATCTTTATTTTCAACTTGTAATTAAAAGCTCATCATAATGGGAGAAACACTTTATATTTCATCAGTTTTTCTACTCCAAAAGCTCCTGGGAAGCTACCTTCGCCCGGGAGGTCTTGCGCAGGTGCAGGCCGCTCGCCTTAGGCGCGCAGGCTCCGACACGCCTGTTCAGCCGCCCCCTTGCTGCCCCGTCCTCCCAGGCATCCTCTGTGGGCCGCTGACCTCAGGCTGGTGCCCCCCGGGGCCCTGAGACCCTGGCTGTGAGTCGCACAGGCACCTGGCGTCCCCCCTAAGTCCTGACTGCTGCCCCCAGACACGCGATTGCCTGGTCCACTCATCCCTGCCCCTCGTGGCCGTCTTCGTCTCAGATCCTTGTCAAGGACAATTTGATTCTCATGGACTTGGGAGCAAGCAAAGCTGTCTGCAACCCTAACCACCCACAGCCACACACAGAGACGCACACACTCCTCGCGTCTCCTCCTGCTCTGAGCCAGCCCCTGGGTCCGCCTCGTGCAGAGAATCAGAGACTCAGGCCTCTGTTCCCTGCCTCCGAGGCCACCGGGCTCGGCAGGACTGGCCTCCTCACCCCTCTTCACCTGCCGAGTCTTCCCTCCAACCGCAGCCAGGGAGGCTCTACCCAAGGCCGCTTGCACCCCGCTTCCTCCCGCTGCTGCCCTGGATGGCGCCTTGCGCTCAGCTCCTGAGCAAGTCCGCCCCCTCTGGGAGCTTTCCACGGCCCTCCCCACGGCTTCTCCCTGAAGACAGTGCCCCGGGAACCTCCTGACCCCTCTGCACTGAGCACGCTGCTGGGGTGGGGGTCCTAACAGCCACCTCCGACCCAAAAGCAGATCTGGGTGGCCTTGAGTCCCTGTTTTCCTCTGACATTTACTGTCTTAAGTTTTGAGAATGTCTGTATTCCGGACCAGACTGATTTACTTTGCGTTTCTATCCCCACTTTGGTAGCTGTTTTTCTAGATCTCACTAGCTGCTCTTGGGCAAAGCTCTCAGTTTCCTATTATGACGCAGTCGGGAATTTTGGGGTTTAGGCTGCTGGAGTTTCTCCTTGGTTTTATCTCATGATGGTTTATTGTATGCCCTAGTCAGCGTGTTTGCATTACAAATGCAATTTAAACCTGAAGATAAAGACCATCACAGTTACGGACACTCAGAATGGTGTTCTAAATACAGTCAGTTTTAAATGGGATAGCATCATCTAGTTGTTAGACTAGTCTGTGTCTATTTTTGAAAATTTTTAAATAACAGCCAATCTGTTAATTATATCAAATTTTTATCATATTGAGTATCTTTTGTGTTAATAGGTTATTAAATATATTCTGTGTTAATAGATTATAATGGTAATGAAAGGACAAGCCACTGACCTTTGATAAAAGAATGAGGACAGATAAATGCAACTTCCACTTCCCAAAAGTGGCTCAAAGGCTGACTGAGGAGAAAAGTATATTAAAAATCAGAGCTATCACTTTGCCAACAAAGGTCTGTATAGGCAAAGGTATGGTTTTTCTAATAGTCATGTACAGATGTGAGAGTTGGGCCATAAAGAAGGCTGAGTGCCAAAGAATTGATGCTTTTGAACCGTGGTGTTGGAGACTCCCTTGGACTGCAAGGAGGTCAAAGCGGTCCATCCTAAAGGAAATCAACCTTGAATATTCATTGGAAGGACTGATGCTGAAGCTGAAGCTGAAGCTCCAATACTTTGGCCACTTGATGCGAAGGACTGACCCACTGGAAAAGACCCTGATGCTGGGAAAGACTGAGGGCAGAAGTGGGCGGCAGAGGAGAAGGTGGTTAGATGGCATCCCCGACTCACTGGACACGAATCTGAGTGAACTCCGGAAGGTAACGGAGGACAGGGGAGCCTGGCGAGCTGCAGTCCGCGGGGTCACGCAGAGTCGGACACGACTTAGTGACTGGACAATGAGCAACATGCACTGACGTCCGCAAAAGTGAAGATACCAAGAAACTGCTTTCGGTCCTGGCCTCAGGGACCTCATCAGTATCAACAGCAGTTGTCAGGAAGAAAGAAAGAATGTGTGGAGCTAAGCAGTGAAGAGGCAGGAAGGGGCTCCCACGAGGATCTCGGGGCTTCAGTCTCCAGGACCCTCTCCATCCTAGAGGGAGGTAAGCCATCCAGACAGCGTGCCCTGACTCTGCTACCATTTTGGCCTTTCTACGGAAAAGAACAGACCCTACCATCAACAGACAGGTGTGAAAAGCATCATGCCTGGCTTAGAAGTCAGAAACTTTCGAAATGCCTGCTTTCCCCTAGAAGCTGCCTTACTTGCAAAAACCTTCACAATTTGCTTACTGCCATATTAAAATCTAGATAAGGGCCCTCATTTACGAGCAGGCGCCGTGGCTTGCTTATCTGCTTTGAGACATGTTGTAATAAATTTTTTTTTGGGGTCCATAGTGCTTTTTCCATCACTAGCTGACGCCAGATCATTTCAACACAAGGGACATATCACACTAGCCCTGTATGAACATTGACCTAATTTTGTTAATCTTAGATCATTTATCCAGAATATCTTGTCTGTGAATATTTGAAAATGTATAACCATGACAGTCTTCAGGGAGGAAAAAAGGAAAAATGGGAGTGCGGGCGGGAGTGTTGTCTCTAGTTTTTCAACATGAAGAAAACGAAGCCACGCGACACACAGATTGAACACGCTGAGGAACGGCCTCCCGGGACCTTCGCCCACACAGACTCCGCCTGCCTCAGCCCGGGCGCCGCGGCCGGAGCGTCCCTGCCTGTCTACCGTTTTCTGTTCTCTTACTCTGAGATGATTCCAAAAAAGTGCCAGAAGAGGGGCGCTGACAGGACGTGGCCAAGTTCTGAAATCCGGCGGTTTGCTCCTTACAGTCATCCTGGTAAATTTAACGAGAGCAAACGTGAGTCATCTTGGAAATAAGATAAGCAACCTCACCTATTAAGAAATACACCATCCTACACACCCCAAGTGAGATTACTTAAGTTTCTAATGGGATGTTGATGGTTCTTCAGCACCATACATGCTAAATTTTCAGTTATCTTCTTGGAAACTTTTTTTAAATTAAAAAAACAGGCAGTCAAATGAAATAATTTAAATTTCTATCGTTTTCTTATTAATGATGCACAAGCCTTGAATAACAAGAATGGCATTTTCCAAGAAATTAATACAGATAATAAACCATTTTAATGAGCTTACCCACAAAGCCTTGATCATTTTGGGTATTCTTAACTATTTTATTTTCCCCTTAATTAAATTTAATTTAGCCAAAAATGACCTGTAAATAAATGTACAAATAATGAGTAACAGAAGGGTTCCTTTTACAATAGAAACATATTTTTAATTTTGTCCAAAATTATCTATGAGATACAGTCAGTTATTGGCAATGTAGAGCCATCTTACATTTTTGCTGAATTGTTTTTTCATTACTTATATAGCCCTCAAGATAAATATGTAAAAAACATAATGTGTGTCTAGCAAATATATCGGAGAAGGCAATGGCACCCCACTCCAGTGCTCTTGCCTGGAAAATCCCATGGATGGAGGAGCCTGGTGGGCTGCAGTCCATGGGGTCGCTAAGAGTCGGACACGGCTGGGCGATATCACTTTCACCTTTCACTTTCATGCATTGAATAAGGAAACGGCAACTGACTCCAGTGTTCTTGCCTGGGGATCCCAGGGACGGGGGAGCCTGGTGGGCTGCCGTCTATGGGGTCGCACAGAGTTGGACACGACTGAAGCGACTTAGCAGCAGCAGCAGCAGCAAATAAACAGGCATGCAGATGTTTCATGATGCAGTTACACTGAATCTACTATAAACTATGTTCTTTGGGGGTTCTCTTGTCTCTTGCTATCATCAAAAGAGCAAATATAATTTTTAAGTGTTATTACTTTATTTCTAGAACTCTTGTCTCTAAGGTGTTAATGTAAACTATTTTGAAAAATCTTGTTTAAAGTTTTAAAAAGCTTGCAAATGATTTCTTGTATTCTCCTTGACCAAGGTGTGACTTCACAGATTTTTAAACCTATGGGGCAATCATAAAAAAACAAACCTGGGGCGGGGGGGAAACAGCGTCTCTTCCTGCTTAATAGAAGCATCTTCACTGGGTGAAATCCTGGCTCAGGCTTTCTGCGTCGTGTGTTTTGCTTCGGGTTGCAGTGGTGGTGGGTGGTGGTGGTGATACCTGGCAGGGTAAGAGTGTGCTGAATCTGAAGCCGAAAGTATCAGGAAAGGGCTTGCTTCCGCCTATGCAGACATCGCCGGATAACCTGCTGCAATTTACATCTAATCCCCTCCCAGTGCTCCCAGCACAACCCTCCCAAAGTTACTGGAGAGTTCATTTAAGATTGCTGACTGAGATCACAATAATTAGATGAGATTACAATTAAAATGGAAAGAAATGAATCAAGCAGCAAAGCAGAAAGTGCGCCGCCGCCTCACCCGCCCGCCCGTTCTCGCAGGGAAGCGATGCTGGGAGGAGGCGCTGTGCTCCTGGGCAGCTGGCGCGGGCGGCTTTGCCTGGCCTCCCCGTGAACCGTGGGGCCAGCATCTTTCTCCAGCTCTGCCTGTCCTCATCCGTGTCCTGAAGGACGCCGAAGAAAGTCGGAGACGCCCTGCAGAAATACAATGCAAGCCGCCAGTGGCAGCTGAATTAATAGCTATGTTTTTAATGGGTGAAAAGAAGCAAGTGAGACTAATCTCAAGAACCTAGTTTACCCCTGTGTACAAATAGAAACATTTCCACATGAAATCAGTATTTAAAAACGAATAGTGAGGCATCCTGCACGCTGGCTTCCAGGCTCCATTTTAAAGCTCCGTGCGCAGCGTGCGCTCAGCACTCCTCCACTGAACTGGCCACGTGTGAAGCGTTCAGAAGCCACGTGACTAAGAGGAAGCCCAGGGAACCACCTTGGGGGAAAGTGAATGTGGATGTGGAGTGCTGGCTCAGGACGGGGGTCTCAGAGCCCAGAAGGGAAGGGGAAGGGCTGCTCGCCCCTCAGCACTGCGCCTGCTGTGTCCTCAGGGACTCGCTCACTCCTGCCCTGAGCACAGGGCAGAGCTGCTTGATTTTCCCAGCCACCCCAGAATCAGCGTGTGTGTGTGTGTGTGTGTGTGTGCAACTCATGGGTGAAGCAATACGTGTGTGGTCCTGGGTAGCATGTGCTGTGTGTGAGAGAGGTTCTGGTGCTTGAGAGGGTGGTGAGTGCACAGCATGTATGGGTGAGTGTGTAAAGATGTGCACAGTGAGTATGAGTGAGCATGTAAGGATGTGCACAGTGTGTGCAAGGATGTGTATAGTGTGTGTGCAAAGATGTGCACAGTGAGTGTGAGCAAGCATGTAAGGATGTGCACCGTGAGTGTGTAAGGACGTGCACAGTGAGTGTGTAAAGATGTGCAGTGTGTGCAAGGATGTGTACAGTGAGTGTGTGTGCAAGGATGTGCACAGTGAGTGTGAGCAAGCATGTAAGGATGTGCACCATGAGTGTGTAAGGATGTGCACAGTGAGTGTGTAAGGATGTGCAGTGTGTGCAAGGATGTGTACAGTGAGTGTGTGCAAGGATGTGCACAGTGAGTGTGAGCAAGCATGTAAGGATGTGCATGGCGAGTGTGTAAGGATGTGCGCCGTGAGTGTGTAAGGATGTGCACCGTGAGTGTGTAAGGATGTGCACAGTGAGTGTGTAAGGTTGTGCACAGTGAGTGTGAGCAAGCATGTAAGGGTGTGCACAGTGAGTGTAAGGATGTGCACAGTGAGTGTGGGTGTGTAAAGATGTGCACAATGTGTTTGGGTGTCTAAGGATGTGCACAACACATAGGTGAGTGTGTACAGATGTGCACAGCATGTGTGAGTGAATGTGTCAGGTTGCGGACAGCATGTTTGTGTGTGTAAGGGTGTGCATAGTGTGTGGGTGTGTAAGGATGTGGACAACATGTGTGAGTGTGAGCCCAGGAAGGAGGCAAGGACAGAGCCGGGCTCACCAGCTCCCCGGAGGCTGGGCCACCTCTGTCAGGAAAAGGCCCACCCACCCTGATCACTCACACTTGACCAGGGCCACGGGCTCCACCCAGGAGGGCCCCTTCCGGGTTTCAGCACTGTATTTGGGTGCCCCCAATGAACTGGGAGCTGTTTACACCCTGGAGAGACCCTGGTGAGGCCCCCATCCAAAGACCCGGCCTCCCAGGAACTGGCAGCATCGTGGGAGCCTCGTGCCTGCAGCCAGGACCTCCAGGTGGGTGGACCCCTAGCCTCCAGCCCGCCCAGCTGCAAGGGGCCCCTGGAGGGTGCAGGAGGCCTCCGAGGGCTGGTGGGGGAAGGGGGGTCCCAGGCATCAAGAGACTTCCAGGTACACCCTCAGGGCCCAGGCCCGATCAGTTTTCTGGGAAGAAGGGCTCTAGTCCAGTTCCCCAGGAAGTGTCCACACTTGGGAGGAGCCCCCTACAGTTTCAGGGGTGGCGATCTCGGCCTCCCCTCCCCCCCAGCCAAACAAGCTCAGCCTCCGGGGGCCTTCCTCCCTTGCTTTCCTGTCCTCCGTTTGGGTGACTCCCCTTCCAGGCCTCCCAGCTGGTCAGGAGATGGGACGCCCTGGGCCGGGTGCACACAGGCCTCGGCTGTTGGCTATGAGCTGACCTGGTTGCTTTCCACGTGTTGACTGCCTTTTCCTGGGGACCATTTCCAGCCCATGGAGGAGGGAGAAGGCAGTGGGCACAGCACCCTGGTAACAGAGGGGCAGGTTAACACTGCTCCCTGAGCCACGCCTTGAGCGGGCAAAGAGACCTCCGAGGTGCCTTGGGGGCTCCAAGCACGCAGCCCGCCTGGTCCCCGCGGCCCCGCATGAGCCCCACCTGGGCGCCCCTCTGCCACTGCGGTTCTAGGAAAAACGAGATCTCCCTGGAAGATGGGGGCCGGGGGGCATGAGGTGACGAAGAAGGAGGAGCGTCGTTGGTCGAGGGGGCGACAGACACACGGGTCCCCAAGACTTGGGTACCGGGGTGCCCAGAGTGGCCAGCTGCTTATAGTGGCGCCAAGGGTGCCTCCAAACCCCGTGGAGCCGTCTTGCGGCCTCAGGCCACGTCGCGGCCCTAACAGGTACGGTTCCCAGTCCCGTCTGAGGAGAGTGGCCTCAGAGCCCCGCACGGGCGCCGTACGGGAAGCAGAAGACTGGGTTCCGTTACACTCTCTCCGCTGGCTGTCTCGGCTGCTCCTGGGAACTTTAAACTCGACACTTAAGGACACTCTGGAAAGGCGAGCATCTCCCAGTCACCGCGTCCCGGGAAGGAGCTCAGAGCCCCCAGGCTGTGTTTCCAGGTCTCCAGTTCAGCAGAGGGAGGAAGTGNCCGTCCACGCGCCGGGCTGCGTCCTGTGCCGCTGCTGGTGCTGCCCCAGGCCTGTCCGCGCTCCGACTTCGCTGGCGTCGTCGGTGCAAATGCACAAGCCCGCGGGCGGCCCGCGTCTCTCGGCCTGGCCGCAGGCCTGGCGGGGCCCCCACGGCCGCCAGCACGCCCTCGCCGGGCCCCCAGGGTCCCCGGGCCCTGCTGGATAGGGCGGATAATGACCCCTGGTTCCCAGGGCAGGCTCTCTGCTGCCTGGGGCGCTTGGGTTTGTGTGGTCCAAGCCTTTCCCAGCTTGTCCCATTCTGTCACTGGGATAAGGGGCTCCCTCGGCTCGTTTGCACCTGCGTCGCTTTTGGCTCCTTCAGGAATGCGCTGAAGCTTGTAATCAGCTTTGTGAAGCCATTGAGTGCACGGCTGAGTGAAACTTCCAAAGCTCGAGGAGAACCGGCCGGCTGAATAGGAGCCAGCATGGGGCTGCTCTCCAAGCCTCCGCTGCCAAATTCCAGCAGACGCCGCACAATCGCCCCGCGGGCTCCGCTTCCCCACACTGAGAACAGGGAGAAAAGAAAGACGAAAATCCCAGTCACCCAGGTTGGCCGTTTGTTCCCAGATTAATGGCAAACGGCCTCCCTNTGCTCTCCAAGCCTCCGCTGCCAAATTCCAGCAGACGCCGCACAATCGCCCCGCGGGCTCCGCTTCCCCACACTGAGAACAGGGAGAAAAGAAAGACGAAAATCCCAGTCACCCAGGTTGGCCGTTTGTTCCCAGATTAATGGCAAACGGCCTCCCTCCCATCCCCGCCCCCCAACTTAGCTCACCGACTCAGGAAACATGACCCAGGGGAGCGCAGGTGGTTATTAATAACTGCGCCTCCGGGCCTGGGGGTTCCCCAGCTCCCAAACCCCAACCCCGAGTGCTCCTGGGGCTGGCCTGGCATCTGTGGGCTCTTGGCTGGAGCGGGGGCCCTGGATAGGGCCCTACCCAACAGGAAACAAAATCAACACCCGGCCTGCTGCTTCTCCAGGCCCCTCGATCTGCCCAGCGGGACCCCAGTCCCTGGGGTGGGACTTGAGGGGCTCTGCAAGGGAGGAGGTTTCAGGGAGGCAGAACTGCCCCAACGTCGGCGCAGGGAAGATGGTTTTGTTTATTTCTGGGCAGACGCCAGGCCTGCCAAGGCGGCTGTGTTCGAGGCTCTGGGGGAGCCCTGTCCTCTGAGCACCTGGGCCTGCGGAGAGTCCAGCGCCTCAGGAGAGGCCTCGCAGCCCGGCCCAGGCGCCTGGTCGCTCTCTCCCCACGCGGTACCCGGCCAGCTCTCTCCGAGAAAGGAACGCCCGGGCAGCGAGCACGAGGCCAGCCCGCGCCCCCAGCGTCCACGCCCCCAGCATCCCTCCGGTCAGCTGGCCGGACAGGCCTCGGCTCTGTGTGGTTACTGCACGGCTCTGCGTTAGGACGGGGCCGGCTCCCAGAAACACTCGTTGCCTGAACACCGTCCTCTCCTGCCTCTGGACTCTAAGCCTGGAAGGGGGAGTTCTGGAACACGGTCCTTTCTCCCCATGCCCCCGAGGCCCTTGCAGATGTCACCTGCGGAAGCACAGAGCACGCAGTCACACACCTGCTGAGGATGCTTCAGCTAAGAATTCTTCCGCCCACAGTCTGCAAGGGCGCGGGCACCGTTTTGGATTCCATCTGGATTCCGCTCCTTCACGGAAGGGGAGCCACAGCGCTGCAGCGTTTTCTCCTGCTGCTGCGCCTTGTTTGTGGGGTGTACCCCACCGCCTGACTGCGGCTCTGGGCAAGAGATGGTCCCTGATGGGTTGGGGGACCTCACAGGCCTCCCTGAGCACCTAACGGATGATGATGCCCAGGGGAGGTGTGAACAGGAGGAGGGGCGAGTGAGCTCCTGGGATGCTCCAGGACCGGCCTTGTTGAGCTCTCCGGAGACACGGAGGGGCAAGAACGCTCCCATTTATTTAGGCCAACGTGTCAAGGGGCGTAAGAAGCTACAATGTGTCAGCGAGGACCCGGAAGAGGGGCTGATGGTGAAACAGGCCGTGTGAGCTGTTCTCAGAGGGGCCGAGTGACTGCCGGGGACGCACGGGGCCACAACTGTGGTCAGCGACGATGAGAAAACTAGCGAAGCTTTGTCCTGTTTTCAAACACGCTGATCGTCCAAGAGCAGATAATCCTCCCCTCCCTCCCATGCTGAACCCCCTAAGTGATCCAGGAGGGAAGGGACGGTCTCTCTGGGCCAAGGGCTGGCACAGCCCTTTGTAGCCGCTGAGCCACCCCGAGTCCGTGCCGCTCTTCCTGACCTTTCAACTTTCACATTTTATTGGAAAGTTGGATGTGTAGTTTTCGGCAGCGTTTCTCCTCCAAACCGTGCTCGGGAACGAGTCGGGAGGCTACACAGCAATTCAGAAATTAGTGAAATTTTATTCTTGGTGGGGCGTTGGATTAAGAGCCTGGGAGAGTGTGGCGCAAGGCAACGTGTAATTGCATGATAAGGCTCTCACGAGGAATTTATTGGCCAAGTTGCTATTTCTATTCCTTCCTAATCTCATTGAGCACATTCATTCTCTGCAATCTGTCTCCATAATCTTCTGCGGGAGAACGGCAGCCAATAGAAGCATGCATGTTTGGAGAGAAGAGGAAATATGCAGAAGCGTGATAAACTGATGCTAATTATCCATATTTAGGACACCGAGTGCAGAAGATCAAGGTTTACAAATAACGAACCAGAGCCAATGGTGATGGCTTCCTCGTGCAGAATATGTTGGAGGCAACCAGATAAGGGTTTCACAGGCAGGAGAGATTTATTGGTCAAAGGGTTCACCTTCCACTTTCCCACTTTTATATAGCAGTAAATTATTTAGGCTAAATTCACCAGAACATTACTCTTTTATTTGGCTGGGTGCCATGACTTGCTCTTTCTTTGTGGCCTTTCAATGCAAATCCGTGTAGTGTAACATCAGCTGATAAGGGACATATAATTGAAGTCATAGGTAATTCCCTTTAAATCGGACGTGGAGGATGCTGAGGTAATGCGCCCAGGAAGAGTGAGACGCAGGGAGAGCAGAGGGCTGCATGCAGAGTAGCATCAACCTGCCAAGAACACGTGAACGTGGACCCTCCCCGTGTGCCCAGGGGCCTGGGCCAGCAGGCTTGTGCACACAGCCAGTGCTGGACACAGAGGCCACGTGTCAGCTCTTCCTGTCTGGAATCCTTGTCATTTAAAAGTTTAACAATCGATGCCATTCTCCCAAATCATCCCACCCTCGCCCTCTCCCTCAGAGTCCAAAAGTCCGTTCTATACATCTGTATCTCTTTTGCTGTCTCGCATACAGGGTCATCATTACCATCTTTCTAAATGGCATTGAAACATGTATACTATCATGTAAGAAATGAAGCGCCAGCCTATGTTCAATACAGGATACAGGATGCTTGGGGCTGGTGCACAGGGATGATCCAGAGAGATGATATGCGGCGGGAGGTGAGAGGGGGATTCAGGACTGGGAGCTTGTATACACCTGTGGCAGATTCATGTCAATGTATGGCAAAATCAATAAGGTATTGTAGAGTAAAATAAAGTAAAAATAAAATTAAAAAAAAAGTTTAACAAACAAACTCCTCTTCTCTCTACGGTCCCCACACCACCTGGAACTGTCCTGATGTTTCACACTGGTCCCAGGCTTCCCAAAGCCTTGCTCTGGGAAAAGGTGCAGAAAGACTTCAGGCTGGAACTGTTGCCCGGCACGCTGTGGGCTTGGCGGGAGCGATCTTCCTGCATTACAGTAATTGCCTTGTAAAGGTTCCAGGAAGCGCACACAAGGAGAGCTGAGTATTCTGATACACATTTGTGGGCTCATCTTGAAACCTGGAACATTCACCAAATCCCATTCAGTGGCACCAACTTCGATTTTTCCATTTTGATTCATCGTCAAGCATCTGCTTGGGTACCAATTGGAAAACTGGTCCCCTTCCTTCATCCTTTGAGAGTCTTCTAGAGTTTTCATTAGGAGACTTTGCAGTTGCGTTGGACCACCTCTGGTCCAGGGCAAGGGGACTCCTCTGTTAAATGCGTATTGTGATCTAGTGAGAACCAGCTATTTTAAATACAAGACTTTTTAGAATAAAGAGCGCCATGCTGAAGTTTGGGTGTGTAACTTGCAATCCCTCTGTAAGGAAGTATCATGGAAGACGAGACGATCCTTGGTGTGACTTTTCTTCAGCCCAGACCACGTGGACAAGAAATTATCCACAGGCTACGAACACACATGTGCGCTTTTTCTTTTCAGCCAGCCCGAGATGCTTTTGACAGGAAGGTGCATCTTCATTTCTCTTGCCGCTGTGCATGAGAAAACGCTGGCACTTATAACTGTGAGCTGTCACTGAGGGTAATGGTGCACTTAGATTCCAAAGATGGTAAAACTGAAAACGCGTGCCTCAGAACCAAGAAGATGCAGTGTGTGCAGTGTCAGCTGATTCATGAATGTGTATGTACCATTTTGCCCAAAATATTAAAGAAAATTATTTGTTATTCTATAGAAATTAACTTTGCTAAAAATGAACAGATGTGTTAATATGTAGTCAACAAAGGCAGCAGCCAGTCTACAGTTGTATGTGGTTTAAAAATGCAGCATCAACATAGTTATCCATTCAATTCACCAAAAAACAAAAAAGAGAAAGAGAAAAGACAAATATTCTCTCATCAGTAATACTCTGGCCATTGAGGCTAAAGATGTAAGTTGCTGGCATGTCTGGAACTATTACCTGGACTTCAGAGAGAGCCCCAGTTCTTCAGTTTATTTAGTGCGTTGAGAGTCCCTGCGAAAGTCAGTGTG
Source organism: Neotragus pygmaeus (assembly GCA_006410875.1). Classification (NCBI taxonomy): domain Eukaryota; kingdom Metazoa; phylum Chordata; class Mammalia; order Artiodactyla; family Bovidae; genus Neotragus; species Neotragus pygmaeus. Next base: position 18,826 of record SJYV01023799.1, read on the forward strand.
CCGCTTCCCATACGGACGTGTCCTGCCAGAGTAAAGTGATGGACTGAGGCCAGCGTCGTTACTGGCTGGGGTGTGGTTCTGAAGACTTCATCTGGAGAGGTTGTTCCCCAGGGTCTGCTTTTGCCCCCGAATTACAGAGTGTTCACCAAGGCAACGGAAGAGGGCCTACACTCTGCCTGCATGCTTCCCCGTCCTCACCGCCCCTCTCCCCTCACTGACGACCATTCCAGCTACAGAATTAGCCTTCACTATGAAAGCAGGACTAAACTCAGACAGAGACCACTACGTCTAAGGTAACCAATATAATGCAAGGAATCAGTTAAACTGTGTATCAGTTGAAGCTAATTTTCAAAGTTTAACTTCTTTTTTTAGGATTAAATTCAGTTTTTTTTCTTAAATTTGCCTGTGTTCCTATATTTGGACAGTGGCAAACCCACCCCCCAGCAGTGGATCTGGGCCGAATGTGGACGAGGAAAACAGGGGGGCGGTCACGCAAACAACAGGCCAAGGATTCTCAACGCGGCTGCGCCCTTCCGGGCTGAGCGGGGTGTGTGTGTGCGCGCGTGTGCATGTGTGCGTGTGTGTGCATATGTGTGTGTGCGTGCATGCGTGCACGCGCCCCAAGAACACGTGCCTCGCAGGAAAGGGAGCAAAGGCGGAGGAGGGCGGAGAAGCTGGAGGTACCACATGCTGGAGTTGGTGTCTCTGTGAACCAAGACGGGCTTGGTTTTTCCTCTGAGCTCAGGAGGACAGCAGAGCTGTGTGTCTCCGAGCCCGGCTCCCACTTGGTGGAAAAGGTGAGTGGTCAGCTTGGTGTGTGGCTGTGTCCTCTGCCCTCACTCCTCTCTCCAGAACCTGCCCCCACCCCGAATCAGCTGATGTCAGATATGCACTCAGCGCCCGCAAGCTTCATGGGCACCGCAGTCCTAAGTAAGCTCGTCTTCCTGAGTCACTCTCCTGGAACACTTTCCCGGGGGTGTTGCAGCCCCTTCACAATGGCCTCTGAGCCGGATTCTTATCTGTGGGTAGGACACACCGAGGCGTCTGAAATAAACACAGAACTCCAATCACTGTTTGCTTGTGAACTGGTTAGCAAGATGATTACAAGATACTGTGAATGCGCTTGGCATGTTGAAACATACTTTCAGCTCCAACGACTTCAAATAGCTCTTAGTAAAACAAATAAACAGAATAATGGTGGGATTTATTTGGAATTATTCATTATGAGACGACCCAAACCATGACGTTTCTAATCACGTCTCAATTTTCTTGGGAGGATCAGAAGGGCTTCCATATCCGGACACATTCCTCTCCCTGGGCCCGCAGCAGTGGCTCTCCGGTTCTGTGGCTCTCGGAGCTGATGGAATGTTGGGGGTCTTTTGTGGATCATGCATGGTTTGCTCTGGTTTCTACACAGTAAAACTGAAATAAATACCTAGGCTGACTGTCCTAGATTATCATCTATGAGTTGATGTGTTAAATGAGCCCATTGCTTTAAAGGTTATAAATGACAAGATTTTTACTATTACAAGTAATTTATAGCTATTTCCTGTTTGACATGACAGATTCTCATGGAGAAGTCCAAATTTGTCTGCTTGACATACATTTAACACTTTCCCCGTCTCCAAATTCTAGCGGGTATTAACTACTGTTTTCCTAGGTGTCAATTTGCACCTGTGGGGTCTACCTCTTGAGGCATCGGTGTGGTCCCTGGTCTCCCCTCCAGATGGCTGCCTGCATTTCAGCAGCTAATGTGGGTGATTACTGCATATTTACTGCAATTTATAAAAATCACAGGAAATGACATTTTTATTAGTCGCCGACTCCATCACCTGCAAATGGATGTTGTGCATACAAATCCATTTAAAAAACTGTTCTTCCAAAGTCAGAAGCTCTTTCTAGTCTCTAGTTCTGTGAAATGGCCCTGCTCCCTTCTGCTTCCCATGGGTGGGACCCCAGAGGAGCACAGACCTCAGCTTATTTCTCAGCACCGTCTGTGCCGGGACTGGAATACAGGCCAGGGGTGTGCCCTCCGCGACAGGGATGAGGATCCAGAAATGCCAGGACCTCAGCCCGAGGAGGTGTGGGAGGGGCAGACGAGAGGGAGGCTCTCGACTTCCTTGCCGCCCTCAGCATCACTTCCGGCCGCAGTGAGGATGACTTCCTGTTTGTGGTCAGCATCACACAGTGTGTGTGTGTTTGCAGCCCGAACTGGTTCTGGCCAGAGATGAAACCTAACAGAATCCTGCCTTCCTGGTCCCTCCCTCCAGCCCCAAGAAGGCCTTGCTCACCTGAGAACAGAGGGCGTGCACTAAATCTTAAAGGCGGAAGAGGAATCGTCTGTGTTGAAGCAGGGTCTGCGATGCAGAGAGTTTACCCTCAGCCAAGGCAGGGGCTGTGAAAGAGGAATCTGGGTTGAAAACCTGCCAGTTTATTTAGCATAATGTAAGGAATATCTGAGGGTCAGAAGGAAAGAAGATGCGGGCAGTGCTGGGTGCCCCCCTAAAGCATCCCAAACACACACAGCATCGCCATCCTCCCGGCAGTCAGGCGCCGGGGATGTTCAGTCACTCGGGGAGTATCGTGTGCAGCTCTGCTGGGGACACGTGAGTTGGGATCAGAGTGGTCAGCCGCATCACACAGCTGACGGGAAGGTCAAGGGAAGGGACGTCCTGAGAAGAGGGAACAGGACGACGCTGGCACCAGGGCAACAGGGTCTCCCAGCTAGCGGATGGGAAGAGGCAGTGGGCAGGGCAGAGGTAAGGGTGGGTCCTGTCTAGAAGCCGAGAAGCGCAGCCAGGGCGGCGTTCTGGAGGGAAGAGGCGCCGGCAGCTAGAAGGCTGCAGAGGGGCGCTCACGGTGCCCGAACGTCCCCGGGTGCTGAGCTGAGGGTCGCTGTCAGCCCTGAGGACCCAGGTGGGATGTGGGCTGGGAGCAGACGCCACCCCCCGCCCCAGAGGGGAGAGGGCAGGCCCCTGGATGGCGGAGCGGCCGCAGCCTTCCCTGAGCCCCTCGGGCGCCGGGCACCGCTGTTCTTCCCTCGCCGCCCTGCCCTAAGAATCCGCTGCCCGCTTTGGAGCGGAAAACCATGCGGCCTTGGCATCTGGGCCCAGGCTGGGCTGACTCGCCAGTGTGGCTTTAGCTGTTTCTGTCCAGAGTGACTAGGCCGGGAGGAAGTGACCGTGGAACCGCGTGGAGGGGCCGCTGTGACCTCGGACGGGGAGAGGGTAAGGTTTACCCTCCAGGAGGCGACTGACCCAGGGCCCCGCGCTTGCAGCCCGCTAAGGAGCTGCCCCCAGGTGCTGCCGCGCGTGTTTACAAACAGGAAATCAGGGCTCAGAGCACTCCGCTCACACACGGGGACGCTCACATCCCAGCTCACACCTGACAACCGAGATGCTCCCAGCTGCCCACCCTGCCCCCGCAGTGAGACCCGTGGGGCAGGAGGGACAGGAGAGGTGTCGGTGGGCCGCGGGGGAGGCACGCCGAGGGCGCCGCGGGGAGGCAGGGTATTTAGGACATCGAAGCTCCCCACGGCAGCCCTGCTTCACAGGAGCCCCGAGGAGCGCGCTGGGCCTGGGGGCCTGACGCCGGGGCTCATCTCATCGCTGCTGTCAGTGTTTCCTCTCCCAGCGACTCTGCAGACCCCGGACTGCAGCCCGCCAGGCTCCTTCGTCCATGGGATTTCCCAGGCAGGATACCGGAGCGGGCCGCCATTCCCTCCTCCAGAGGATCTTTCCGATGGGGAAGCTGCAGGATAAAAAATCTCCCCACTTTTTTTTAACTTCAAGCAATCAATTGTAAGAAGAGAGAAGAGTTGAAGCAGAATCTAGAAATTAAGAGGCTTAAGAGACATACCAACTAATTAAAAGTATGAACCTATTTGAATTTTGATTGAAAAAATAAATTTAAAAGCTAACGCTTATGGATGCTTGCAGATTTGAACACTGATGGGATATTTGATGAACTTGACATGTTGATTTTCTCCAGTGCAAGCATGGTATTATGATTATACATGAAGAAAAAGATCTCCTATTTCAGAAGCACAAGCTGAGACACTCACGGATGAAGTTATGTGATGTCTAGGGTTCACTGTGAGCAGTGCAGTGGCGGAAAGGGTCTGGGGCTAAACGGGGTGATGGGTACATGAGCCTCTACATGTCACCTCCTTTTATGTATGTTCCAGGTCCTCCATGATAAAAGGTTAAAACTAAGATTTAAGATTGCCGGGGAAACTACTCGCATTGAAATGCAAATATCAGAATATATTTTAAAAATATTGCATGATATAGTAATAATTTTCCTCCATAATGCACTAAGTAACAAGTTCTGTGGCAGGTCCAAAAGTGACTGCAATTTCAAAATGGTTGGGAGCATAAATGATATTTTGAAATATAATATTTGCAACAAGCATACTGTGACACGAAAATACTGATTATTTCCGTTGGTGAGAAAGTTGTCGGGAATGTTACTGCCCCCGTGGCATGTGGGCTACTGAGATGCTGGCTTTCAGTTAAAGGGCAATAAAAATAAAGGTGACTGTTCTGTCCAAGTTCAGTGGACATTCTGAGTGCTCTTCATGGGGCATTTGGACCCCAGGGTAGCTTGGCAGACCCCAGGGTAGCTCAGTGGACCCCAGGACCCACCTCAAGGCGTGGGGGTGTTCTGGGGTGAACGCCGTACTTTGCAGTTTGTTCTAGAGAGACAGGCCACGTCTGATGTGGGGATTGGAACACAGTTTACATCCTGGTTCTTAGCTGTTTGACACACTCTGGATCTGTCTTGGCTTCCTCTTCTTCTAGGACCCATGGGGAATGGTGCATTCAGAGACAAGTTGGGAATCCCAGCATTTCCTCCTGATGGAAAAATGGCCAAGTTAATACCCCATATTCACTGTACCACTTAGGAATCATCTGTAGTGACAGAGAACCAGAATCCTAAAATGTTAGAATAAGTAGAGGCCTTAAGGGAGCTTCCCTGGTGGGTTCAATGGATCAGCCTTTGCCTCCAATGCAGGGGGTGCAGGTTTGATCCCTAGCCAGGGAGCCAAGATCCCACGTGCCTCGTGGCCGACAAAGCAACACGTGAGACAGGAGTCTGTTCTCTGTTGGGCAGCAGAGGAGACGCAGGCATAAAGAGCGGACGCGGGGACACCGCGGGGGAAGGAGAGGGCGGGAGGAATCGAGAGTGGCATGGGAACGTTACATTACCATGTGCAAAACAGATGGCTGCTGGGAATGCGCCGGGTGCCTCCAGGAGCTCGACCCAGTGCTCTGTGCGGGCCGCGAGGGGTGGCATGGGGTGGGAGGTAGGAAGGGGCTTCAAGAGGGAGGGGACATATATGCCTATGGGTATTCATGTTGATGCACAGCAGAAATCAGCACAATATCGTAAAGCAATTATCCTCCAATAAAAAAATTGACAAAAAAACCCAGAAGCAATATTGTAACGAGTTCAATAAAGACTTTTAAAAAAGGCCTTAGGGATGATGTACTGCCTCTGCAGACGGGAGGTGATGCTCAGGCAGGGCAGCGACCTGGTCTGTGGCCTCTAGGACCTGCCTGGCTCACGGAGCCCTAGTGTTTCAGGAACGCTCCCCAGCAGCCTTCCCCTAAAGAAACACTTCGTTGCTTTGTTGATTAAGGAGTTAGGTTCAACTTAAAATATTTTATGTGCTAACAACTCTGTAGTTGATTGAAAAAAGTAATAGATGTCAGCTGAAGGAACAAAGCAATATTTTAACTACATTCTTAAATGACTATACTGTATTACTAAAGGCAAGCATGTCTGCTATTGGAATCAGATTTTGCTGCCGACACCTTCATGTTCAACACTAATTTTTATGTGGGACTTTGAATTTTTATAAAGTTTTCATTTGCTAATAATTAGTTTGTTATTTCTTTATTTTACCTTGGTGTATTTCTTCCAGCATCAAGTGACACTATGTTACCCAACACTGAGCTTGGAGCACAAAGTTTTTGCATTGAACTGTGAGTCCCGTGACCCCTGCTGCTGGCCTGTTTTAAGACTTTTTGTAGGCAATTGTTAGTGCTTCTCTAGAAAAATGAAAGGTTTCCAGAAGCAGGAAAACTAGATAACTGATATTTGGATATTCCTGCAATGAAACACTCAAGTTTCAGGCTATGATAAAGCCCGCCAGCTATCACATAGTGACTCCCAAAGCTTCCAAGCAATGGTTTGAGGACTCACTGTTAAATATTAACAGACAAAAAGGCCACTAGACTCTTGTGGAAAACCTCCAACAGGAAAGACTGAGTCCAACAGTAACATGCAAAGGAGATTCAGAAAGAACAGAAGTTATTTGGGGTAAATAAAAAGTATTTTTTAAAAATCACAAGGAAGATATGCCTGAAAAAAATCAGCATTTCAAGAACTGATGCTTTCGAACTGTGGGGCCGGAGAAGACTCTTGAGAGTCCCTTGGACAGCAAAAAAATCAAACCAGTCAATTCTAAAAGAATTCAACCCTGAATATTCATTGGAAAGACTGATGCTGCAGCTGAAGCTTCAATACTTTGACCACCTGATTCAAAGAGCCGACTCACTGGAAAAGACCCTGATGCTGGGAAAGACTGAGGGCAGGAGGAGAAGGGGACAGAGGATGAGACGGTTGGATGGCATCACTGACTCAATGGACGGGAGTTTGAGCAAGCTCCGGGAGATACTAAAGGACGGGGAAGTCTGAGGTGCTGAAGTCCCCGGGGTCACAAAGAGTCGGACATGACTCAGCAACCGAATGACAACAGCAACGATACATACACAGATGGAAACGCAGAGGGCAGTACAAGCCTCGGAACATAAAGATACGGTTCCTGAAAAACAGCAGACGGAGTGGAAGACAAACATGGGAAACTCTTCAAGAAACCGGAGCCTAAAAAGAAGTGGGAGGATAGAGAATAGAAGGAAAAAATTATACAAAATCAGAGGGTGACGGAGATGTGTCTTCTAACTAGTGGGAGCTCCAGAAAGAGAGGACAGAGAGAGTAGAGAGAAAAAAGCTTCAAAAATTAATAAAATTTTCAGAATTGAAGGGTATGTTGTTTGAGACAGAGAGAGTATAACAAACACATGAAGAAGTCTTACATAAGGCACATCTTCCCGGGGCTTCAAGAAGCAGAGAGAGACGCAATCAAAAAATGACTCACAGAGGGAGACTAAGAGAAACAGGCAAACAAAATAAAAACAGGCCAAAGAGAAAGGAGCTGGAATCCAGCAGAATGGGCTCGATCCCCGCCTGGGTCGGGAAGGTCCCCTGGAGAAGGAAATGGCAACCCACTCCAGGATTCTTGCCTGGAGAAGTCCGTGGACAGAGGAGCCTTGCAGGCTACAGAGCATGTGGTCACAGAGAGCTGGACACGAGTTAGTAACTAACCACCACCATAGCTAACATCGTACTCAACGGTGAAGGACTGAGAGCTTTCCCCCTAAATCAAGAAAAAGACAAGAATGTCACTCTCCTAGCTTCTCTTCAACATTGTACTGGGGGTTCTGGCCGGTAAAACAAGACAAGGAAAAAAGAGATGCCTAGATTAGAATGGAAGAAAAAAAATCTTTATTTGCTGATAGTAAAATTGTCTTTGCCAAAAATCTCATAGAAGCTGCAAAATGAACCTGCCATAACTTAAAGGAAATTTATCAAAGTTATAAGATTCAAGGCCCAAATTAGAAAACCAGTGGAATTTTTCTATCAGAAAATGAAATAAAAAAAGCACTACCACTTAGAGGAACAGAACGAAATGTGAGACAGTTTGGGAGAAAAGTGACCAGAGATGTACAGGATCCGTACATGAAAACAGAACACTGCTTTCAAAAAGTTAAAGATCTAAATAAATGGAGAAAATAGCAAGGCAGTGAGTTGGAAGAATCAGTATCATTAAGGAATCAAGTCCCTCAAGATTCAAAGGGTGTTGAAAAGCCAAAACAATCTTGAAAAAAATGAGAAAGTAGGAGGATTTACACTCTTTGTTTTTAAGGCTTATTTTGGAGCTGTAGTAGCCAGTGCTGTGTGGTATTGGCAAGACTTTGAGCCAATAAACCCATGCATCAGAATAAGGAGTCCGAAGACAGAGCCAAACACATATTGCTAATTGATTGTCAGCAAAGGTACCAAAGCAGCTTAATGGAAAGAATAATCTTTTCAAAGAATGAAACTATTAGAACAATTGAGCAGCCACACGCAGAAAGTACTAACCTCTACCTCATACACACACAAGTCAGTGCAGACGCATCACTGACCTAAATGTGGGAGGCAAAGCTCTGGAGGGTTAGGGGATCATTCCATAGGTCTTTCTTGATGCTGGAAATATTTTTGTATTTCCCAAGATAATAACCACACATAACTACCAAGCATTTGAAACTGGCTACTGTGATTGAGAAACAAATTTAAAAAAATTTAATTTTATATGTTGTAATGTTAAATGACCACATGTAGGTAAGGGCTATTTCATTGGGCAACACATTTCCAAAGAAATTCTAGAGAAAATCTTAATGACCTTGAATTTGGCAAAAAATAAAATAAAATACACCAGAAAAGGCATGACCTATGTGAAAGAAAATACAACACAAAATGCATAAATATGAAAGAAAAATGAAATCAGTAAACCAAACTTCATGACAATGTAAAACCTTTCTTCTTCAAATGACATTGTTCAGAAGATGAAAAGGTAAGCTGTAGACAGAAAATATTTGCAAATGTTTTAACAGACATTTCTCCAAAGAAGATACTAGAAGGATGGCTAATGAGCATGCGAAAGGATGCTTGAGGGGGTTCATCATTAGGGAAAAGCAGGTTAAAGCCACACGGGGTCCTCGCACACAGCCAGAAGCCTAGCTAACATCAAAAAGCAAGTGTTGATGCGGAGAAACTGGAGCTCTCACACATGCTGGTGGGAATGAAGTGCAGTGGCACACTCTGAAAGAGGGTTTGCAATTTCTCGAAAATGTAACCCACTCCAGTATTCTTGCCTGGAGAGTCCCCATGAAAACGGGACCCTGGCGGCCACAGTCCATGGGGTCACACAGAGCTGGACACGCCCGAGAGACTAAGCACAGAGGAGCCTGGTGGGGTACAGTCCGGGGGCTCTATACAAGGAGCTGGACACGCCTGAGGGACTAAGCATAGCACCAGATAGCAGCCATCCCACGCCTACAGATTCACCCAAGAGAAGCGAGCATATGTCCATCCAAAGACTTGTCCACAGTTCACGACAGCCAGAAGCGCAAACAGATGTCCTCAGCTCGGCGGTGGAAGGAGGGGCCCACGGACCACTAGGACGTGGGTGGGTCTCAGGGTGACTGTGCCGGGGGAGACAGGCCGCGGGAGTCCACGCCGCGCGCTTCCATTTATGTAAAGTTCTAGAAGATGCAGACAAGTAATGACACCTGAGCGGGTGAAAGCAGATGATAATTACCCGAGAGGGGCGAGAACAGGAGCGAGGGTTTGCCGAGAAGGCAGGGACAACCCGGAGGGGGACGGACACGTTCCCTCTCAAGCTGTGGCAACTGTTGCCTGGGCTGGTTTACTTGTCGAAAGGAATTGTGCTGTACACTTTACATACGTGCAGTTTCTTGTATACCAAGTAGCCCTCAGGAGACTGTAAGAAAGAAAGTGTGGGCTATTCAAAAGCAACAGAGTGGGACGGAGAGAAGACTCTTAAAGGAAGATGGTTTTAGACTGCTGTAACCAGCTAACCTGCCACTCCAGGGTCGTGCAGCCTGCTGGAAGTGACCAGAACAAGGGGGTAAGTCAGCACGAGCCACGACATGGGCCCCAGAGGGTGAAAGAGCCCCTGGAAGGATGGTAAAGGGAGACGCTGACAACTGCGGGCCTCGCCAGAGCAGCTACCCGCTGCGGGCAGGGGACAGAAGGCCTCGGCAGGGACGGCGGGAGGGAGAGGCTGAGCTCACACATCCCCGATGTGCTTAATCTTGCAAAAAAGAGTATCGAGGGTGTTTACCATAGTGATGCCGAACCTGGCGAGAACTTGTAACGAGAACAGAGAAACCCAGTGTTAAAGAACAAGCGTTCTCACAAAACAAGACCGCTAACAACTTCAGGGGAAACACAGTTTTGAAAGAAAGGAAATAGAATCATAGTTTCCCCCTGTCTCAGCCACGACCAGTCCTTCCACGAACAGACGGCGGGCGGGGTACGCTGAATACCGGTTTAACAGAAACAACGATATACCTACGTGGGGAAAAAGAGGGCTGGGGAAGAATGCAAAGAACGTGAAAGCTTTATAGTGTCTAGTGAGTAAGGTCCAAATAAATAATGCCCCAAATTAATAAAGAATAAGAAATATAAAAATATAACCCAGAACTATGGAGATAAACCGTGGGGGAAAACAGACAAGTCTTATAACAAGTGGCTGCTGGGGGATGGGACTGAGGCTGGGGTGCCCGAAACAAGGGTTATTTTCCTAATGAACTTTGTAACAGTGCTTGCCTTAGAAAAGGATTCAACAGGAGGATGAAGACAGTAACACAATCAGTGGTGTCCAGGGTTGGCGGCAGGGACGATGAACAGGGGTGCAGTGTGGGCGGGCGGGACAGAGAAAATACTCTGCAGGACCCTGTAGAGGAGGGGGCGTGGCATATGACTTTGTCCAAATCCGCAGTCGATGCAGAACAGCCAGAATCAGGCGGCTTAGAATGCGCACCCCGGGCGGTGGCCGGTCAGTGGAGGCTCATCCACCGAGATAAGTGTACCCTCTGGTGGGCACGCTGACGTAGGGGGCGCTGGGCACGGCGGGGGGAGGGAGTCATCTCTGCACTTTACACTCCGTGTCGCTGTGAGCCTAAAACCACTCTGAAGATAAAGTCTATTAAAAATAATCCCACGCATTATATGAGAATCTGTCAGCTCTGGATTTTGATTCTGAATTTTCTGCTCCTCAGGGATATGCCCTTTGGTAGATAGCTTAACCTTTCAGATTCTTAATCTGTATAAAGGGGAAATAGCTATACTTCTATCTGGAGGAGGAAATGGCAACCCACTTCAGCATTCTTGCCTGGAGGATCCCTTGGACAGAGGAGCCTGGTAGGCTACAGGCCATGGGGTAACACAGACTCGGACACGACTGAGCGGCTAAGCACAGCTGTACTTCTAAGCTGGAGATGCAGTGAGGATTGAATGGGATGCTATATGCGAACTTTCCTAGCGATTAACCTGTTTTCATGTTGCACTCTTCAAAGACGTGAAGATGGTCTGCAGAGATGCATTTAATAAAGCAAGACAGCGCGAATCACGAGTCAGTAAAGCTGAGGCCGTGGCGGCCGCCGCGCGGCGCTCACTGCTGTTTTCCGGAGGAGCAGCGCGGCTGCCCGCCCCGCCAGAGGCCGCCCGGCGTGGTTCCCTGCGGGCCCTCGGAGCGCCGCAGCTGCCGCAGCGCTTTTGCGCGGATGCTTAGTTCAGGGTGGGCTCCTGCTTGGCTGCATCAGGAGGTGCTGTCACAAACAGCTTGAGGGGAGAATCGCACACAGAGCGTCGGGAGCCCGCGGACCACACCCTTCAGTGTCCCGGACGCCAGGGCCTCGAGCTTCAAGCATCATCGAGCATGAGCGTCATCCAGCGTCATCGAGCGTCACTGAGCGTCATCGAGCGTCATCGAGCGTCACTGAGCGTCATCGAGCGTCATCGAGCGTCATCGGGCGTCACTGAGCTTCGCGCATCGAGCGCCACTGAGCGTCATCGAGCGTCGCAGCGCTCCCCAAGCCAGAACGCTGGCAGGGCGTGGTCGACTCGGCCGGAATGGAATGGCGCCCCCAAGAAGGGTGTCCTATCCTCCCATGGGACCTTGATTTGGAAATACGGCCTCTAGACCAGCAAGATGGGGTGTCAGGGTGGGCCCGTGTGTGTGCGGTGTCCTTATAAAGGGCGACCTGGACACGCAGATGCTCGGCGGTCACGGAGGGTGCTCCCCCAGCCAGACGGGAGAGTGAACGTCGCCCCGGCGTGTCCCTTTGCGGCGCCGTGGACCGTCCACTCCAGACCAGACCAGAACGTCCTTCCGCCAAGGACGCCCGCGAACCGCCGACAGCCGGGGAACCGGGCGGGTCCTCCATCCGGGCTCAGAGCGCACGGCCCGGCCGCTCCTCCGCGTCTGACATCCGGCCTCCAGGCCGCAAGGGAGCACCTTGGCGCTGTTGGAAACCCTGCCGCCTGCGGCGCGGGGTGCCTGTGGCGCGGGGTGCCTGCGGCGGGCGCTCGGCGCTCGGGCAGGTGGCCGAGAACCCCTCTCCCGTCCAGGCGTCTGCACGGCAGCCTCCCGGCGCACCTCTCTGAGCTGGGGTCGGCGTCTCCTTGCCAGCTCTCTGTAACACAGCCGTCTTTCCAAGGTGACCCCTCTCTGACCCCTCTGCTTCTGGTCCCCTGTCGGCGTCCGGGTAACCCCTCACCCCTAATAATTTTCTCAGCGTTCCCTGTATTTCTTGGTCTGAATTGTGTTTTCCACTTGTTCCCACATTCTAGTCACCCATCCAGTTCAAAGGAAGTGAAAGTCGCTGAGTCCTGTCCGACTCTTTGCGACCCCATGGACTATATGGTCCATGGAATTCAGATGTGTATAAGAGACAGGAGATGCATTTAATAAAGCAAGACAGCGCGAATCACGAGTCAGTAAAGCTGAGGCCGTGGCGGCCGCCGCGCGGCGCTCACTGCTGTTTTCCGGAGGAGCAGCGCGGCTGCCCGCCCCGCCAGAGGCCGCCCGGCGTGGTTCCCTGCGGGCCCTCGGAGCGCCGCAGCTGCCGCAGCGCTTTTGCGCGGATGCTTAGTTCAGGGTGGGCTCCTGCTTGGCTGCATCAGGAGGTGCTGTCACAAACAGCTTGAGGGGAGAATCGCACACAGAGCGTCGGGAGCCCGCGGACCACACCCTTCAGTGTCCCGGACGCCAGGGCCTCGAGCTTCAAGCATCATCGAGCATGAGCGTCATCCAGCGTCATCGAGCGTCACTGAGCGTCATCGAGCGTCATCGAGCGTCACTGAGCGTCATCGAGCGTCATCGAGCGTCATCGGGCGTCACTGAGCTTCGCGCATCGAGCGCCACTGAGCGTCATCGAGCGTCGCAGCGCTCCCCAAGCCAGAACGCTGGCAGGGCGTGGTCGACTCGGCCGGAATGGAATGGCGCCCCCAAGAAGGGTGTCCTATCCTCCCATGGGACCTTGATTTGGAAATACGGCCTCTAGACCAGCAAGATGGGGTGTCAGGGTGGGCCCGTGTGTGTGCGGTGTCCTTATAAAGGGCGACCTGGACACGCAGATGCTCGGCGGTCACGGAGGGTGCTCCCCCAGCCAGACGGGAGAGTGAACGTCGCCCCGGCGTGTCCCTTTGCGGCGCCGTGGACCGTCCACTCCAGACCAGACCAGAACGTCCTTCCGCCAAGGACGCCCGCGAACCGCCGACAGCCGGGGAACCGGGCGGGTCCTCCATCCGGGCTCAGAGCGCACGGCCCGGCCGCTCCTCCGCGTCTGACATCCGGCCTCCAGGCCGCAAGGGAGCACCTTGGCGCTGTTGGAAACCCTGCCGCCTGCGGCGCGGGGTGCCTGTGGCGCGGGGTGCCTGCGGCGGGCGCTCGGCGCTCGGGCAGGTGGCCGAGAACCCCTCTCCCGTCCAGGCGTCTGCACGGCAGCCTCCCGGCGCACCTCTCTGAGCTGGGGTCGGCGTCTCCTTGCCAGCTCTCTGTAACACAGCGTCTTTCCAAGGTGACCCCTCTCTGACCCCTCTGCTTCTGGTCCCCTGTCGGCGTCCGGGTAACCCCTCACCCCTAATAATTTTCTCAGCGTTCCCTGTATTTCTTGGTCTGAATTGTGTTTTCCACTTGTTCCCACATTCTAGTCACCCATCCAGTTCAAAGGAAGTGAAAGTCGCTGAGTCCTGTCCGACTCTTTGCGACCCCCATGGACTATATGGTCCATGGAATTCTCCCGGCCAGAATACTGGAGGGGGTTGCCGTTCCCTTCTCCAGGGGATCTTCTCAACCCAGGGATAGAACCAGGGTCTCCCACATTGCAGGCAGATTCTTTACTGTCTGAGCCACAAAGGAAGCTCAAGACACTGGAGTGGGTACCCTATCCCTTCTCCAGGGGATCTTCCTGGCCCAGGAATGGAACCGGGGTTTCCCGCATTGCAGGCGGATTCTTTACCAGCTGAGCCGCCAGGGAAGCCCCATCCAGCTCAAAGGCAATCATATAACCACAGAATCAGAGAGCCCGCCGGCCTCCAGGCCGAGGGCGTGCAGGAGTGACTCCACAGGGAGCCTCAGTGCCCTCGCATCCGTGCCCGGAGCCGCTCTCCTCTGCGGCTCCACACATGGTGGGTCCCAGGCCAGCTGCCCTCCCTCACTGCTGCCCGGAGCTTGTCTTGGTCCTTCTCAGCTTCCTCAACAAGACAAAACAAAAACAAGCAAAATACATTTTGAAATAATGAAAAGCCTTAGGGGAAGGTAGTTTTCTGTGCAAAATTGAGAGTCGTCTCTTTCCTCCTATTCATGGATACTGAGTAAGCCTGTAAGATAAAAATAGCCCCTGACAAAGTAAAAAGGTAATCAGATGTTTTGATTTCAGAGTCCCGGGCATAACGCACACTGACAGCCTCTGCTTTCGGAACTGCCGCCTTCCCAGGCAGGACTGACCGAGCCCGGCCGGCCTCGTCACGCCACGGTGGCTGGCACGGGGATTCCAGGCAGCCGTGTTCCTTGTTCGCTGCCCGCAGCAGCCAGGACTAGAGACGTTTTGCAGCATGAGGTTTACAAAGAGAAGAGAAGGTCTGCACTAAAAAAGAAAACCTAAGGCTCCTCCGGGCTGGTCCTAGACGGCACGGCTCCACCAGCCCTGACTTCGGCTCTGCGCAGGGTCCAGTGCAGTAAACAGCTGTTGGCCTCACGAGGTGCCTGAACTGTGCTGATATTTGAAATAAAACATTCAGAACAAACAAATCAAGCAGGACCTGGAGCCCGTTCTCCAGGAGGCTGGGGGCTGCTGGCAGGTCAGTTCACACTGGTCTCTGGCCCGGGTCACATCTGGGAAGGTGTTCTGGCAAAAGCAGCCCTTCACGTCACGAATCTGCAGGTGTCCAGGCTCCACAGAGGCTGCACAGGCAAGGGTGGGGCACTGACCCCATTTTGCTTGTTGAGTTTTTAAAAAATCCTTAAGTGGAGACTTTGCTTAAAATGTTGTAAATGTGCTATTTTCTTCAAACCTAATTTAATGTAATCATAACTATTTCACATTCATTTAAAACTTAAGCTGTTTAAATTTATATTGAACTTGTAGCTTATAGATTGATTTAAATTATCTATTTTTAATGCAAATACATGATTACATTTGAGCTGTGACTTTTAAAGACAATTTTGGTTTTCTGCAAATAGTTGCTACAGGTGATGTATTTATTTTAGATAATAAAGTATGGTTTAATTATTTGAAGGTTTTCATGTAATTGCCTTTAGTAAGTGTATAACTTCATTCATTATCCAAATCTTGTCATCAATATTTTAAAATTGAGAATATATTTCTTGTAGTAATTTTGGTTTGAAAGACTAAAATAAATTATCTGCTTTTTTAAATGAGAAGAAAGGTTTTACATTAATATCTTAATTAACATAACCAGATTTTAATCCATGCAACTCAGAGAGAGTTAGAGATGGTGAACTACTGATTGAAGGTGGGAGGAGAAGGGGGCGACAGAGGATGAGATGGCTGGATGGCATCACCGACTCAATGAACATGAGTGTGAGTAAACTCCAGGAGTTGGTGATGGACGGGGAGGTCTGGCGTGCTTCGGTCCATGTAGTCGCAAAGAGCTGGACACGACTGAGTGACTAAACTGAACTGAAATTACTGACATGTAAACTCACAGGCAAGGACTTGCTAAAACATGTTTTCCAGCTTTTTATTTTCATTGTAAATGTTCCCAGCACTAGGATTTCTACCACTTTTTAAGTTTTTCAGTTAAAAACACCTTTCTTTGTTTGGTGCCTCGGGTCTCGCCCGCGTCCTGCAGGGTCTTCGTTTTGGCGCTGGACTTTCAGGCTGTGGCGCTCCATGCTCAGTCGCCGCAGCAGGCTGGCCTAGCTGCCTGCTGCCTGTGTGATCTCAGTTCCCCGACCGGGGATTGAACCTGCATCCCCTGCGCTGCCAAGTGGATTCTTAACCACCGGACCACAGGGGAGCCTTCGAGGTTTTAAATAGATGCTTAGTCCACTGGCTCTGACCATGGGCAAGACTGCGCTGTCGCCTGAATTTGCTTCATCTCATTCCATCAGCTGTGACTTAAATGCTTCTGTTCAGCCCCCCCTTTCTTCTCTTCCTTCCTTCCCTCTCCCTTCTCTCCCCACTCCTTCCCTTTTCCTGTCTGTCTTTCTTTGTACAGCATCTTCTTTCCTCTATGCAAGCTGCGTGGTGACGGAATGTCTATGGTTCTGGGTGTGTAGTGTATGAGCTGCGCTCACATAGTCACAATAACTGCAGTGATGATATTAATAATATGCAATGATGATCAAAACAAGAGAGTTTAAGAAACTCTCCCCTGCCTACTGTGCACAGGGGCCTGATTGTCTGGACTGACATCTTATCCATTAAAATGATGAATGATTTAGACAGCAAAGACACTGTCATCGTCTCCAAAAGGCTACAGTTAAGATGCACAGGTTATCAGATTTGTTGAATGATGCCCTGAGTCCTGAAATTAGCTAAAAACCCTATTGGAACTCTTGTATTATCAAGACAGTTTTGAATCTATAGAACATTTTCTCTCATTATATCCTATTTAAAATTTATTTTCCCACATGCTACTCAAGTAGACACAAATTTCTTCCCTTACCACACCTCACTCTAGATCTGTATCTATAAATATAAGGAAGGCTAACCTTCTGATCTGCAGGAACAGTCACATACATCACACAGAGCTGTGTGGTTTCTAGACAGAGCCGTGCTGATACACAGTAGCTTATTCTGTCATTCTATTTGCAGGACCTCTTCGTTTCAAAGTTACTGCAAGTACTTAATGTATCAAGGTTTTTTTGAAAAACAAGATATCCCCATTTTACAGACAATAGCTAAGTATTATATTATTATGCTTCAGTTATTATATATTCAACAAAACCCATTTATTCAATCTCACCTGTACTATAAAATGCTCTTCTCCCACTTTCAAATATCATTAAACAATGCTCAACTATTTATGTGTTTTGGCACATATTGCATTAACAGGCTGTGCAGACCTGGTCTGTGTAAATACAAATTAGTTTGGTAAAGTTAGAGCTCGATAACAGCGCAACATATGACTTTGCTGAGCCTGTTTAATCGCCCATTCTTTACAACAAAAACGTGTGTGGGGGCCCTGCCTCCTTCGTCTGCCTGACTGCCCTCCAGGAGAGGCCCAGTGTGTCCTCGGGCAGTGGGAATGGCCAGTCCAAAAACGGAAAATAAAACCAGTAAATTGGTCATTCCTCTCTACTTGCAAGATTTTGATAACCCAGCTTAAATTTTTCTTCTCCTGCTAGTTTAATTTTTTCAAAAATCATCTAAATCGAGCAGTTCAGTGAGAGTACCTTATAAGCAATAAATTGCTCCTCACAGTTAAGAGATCTGAACAGAGTCTTGGGCTTCCCTGGTGGCTCAGATGGTAAAGAGTCTGCCTGCCATGCAGGAGACCTGGGTTCGATCCCTGGATCGGGAAGATCCCCTAGAGGAGGGCATGACAACCCACTCCAATGTTCTTGCCTGGAGAATCCCATGGACAGAGGAGCCTGGCGGGCTACAGTCCACCATGGGGTCTCAGAGTCCCACGACGGAGCGACTGACAGACACACATGGTCTGAGCAGCTGTTCCCCACACATGTGCTGGGGCCTGTGCTGTGTCCTGGGTCTCCCGAGTCCTGCGGGACCTGCTCAGCATCCCTGGGGGTGCCGAGGAGCAGGCTGGGCCTCGGTCTTCCGGGACCTTGGGGGCGTCCTGCACCGGGGACTGGTCTGAGCCCCTGCCTCAGCAACAAGCCCTCCCAGCGTCCGTGCCTCAGGATGTGAGAGGCCCTGTCGCGTGAAGCTCTGTGGGTAGCTTTGCGCCAACTCCAAGGCAACGTGGGCGGCCGCCACTGAACAAGGCTGTGATCAGACCCACTCCGCTCAAAGTCATTGCAGCGTTCATCTGTGCAGAGAGACAGGGTGCACACCCCATGGGAGGGCCCCACGGGCAGAGCAGCCCAGGGCGTCCCGGCTTCCAGCCCAGCTCCTGAGCCCCCAGGATGGGCCCCCCCGCCTGTCCCCCAGAAGTGCCCCTCAGGGTCACGCTCCCTCATGTACCATCAGGCGCACTGGCACAGTCGAGCCGGGCACTGCCAGCGCCTGCAGACAGGCCACGCACACAGCAGGCGCCCGAGAGGGACCCGAGCCCGCCAGCGACGTGTGACAACGTCTGCTGAGCAGGTGAGCCAGGTTACGCGATGCTCAGGTAACTCTCAAAGGAAAACGGGAATAACACCACGAGAGTGTTATTCCCAGGCCACCCCCACCAACTGAGGTCACAGCCCTCCACTTTGTCCCTGCCTGAGTGGACACAAGCTTAGCTGGCAAAGCACCATTTATTGAGAGGCTACTATTTCCTGGGCAGAGCACACGCTCAGATCATGAAGCGTTAATGCCCATCTGAGGTGGGTGTGACCATGAGAAGGTGGACTCGCCGGTGAAGACGTTAACTGAGGACACAGCTGCCGCATACCAGCAGACTCGCCTTCAGTCCAAATCCCACATCCTTCCCCATCCTGCTGGACAAGGTCGGCAGAGATTAGAAGCGGTACAGATGCCACCTCGACTCATGTGGACACGTCCTGTCACCGCACAGGTGCACCGCTGCTCCCTGGGGAGAGGTGCAGGCGGCCCTAGTTCCCAGGAGGATAAGCATCACCCTTCAGTGTAACGTCTAACAGAAAGAACAGAGCTGCCGCTCTTCCCTCTGTGGGGCCTTCGTGGTAACTTCCTGCCCAAGACCAGGCTCTCCCACGTGCCTGAATTTCCCCCTAGGGTTTGGATGACTGGAAAGCGTGAGGTTTCACGTCCTTTCCCAGGTTCGAAACGTGTTCACCTGGGCTTCCTCCTGCTCCGTTGCTTAGAAATAGAGAGAAGTTGGCCTCTGCTCGGAACGTCTTTGGGCTGCCCTCGCCTGCTACTCTCCTGACCATAGTGCTCGGTACCCGTGAGGTTCTGTGCACTGTGCGGCCCGGGTTTCCTTCTGTGAAGCCTGGCGTCAGTCTTCCCCAGGCCAAGAATCTCGTCCCGTGTCTTCGAGCACGCAGGGCCATTGCTGCCGCCACTAGATGCGGTCTCTGCTTAGCGTTTCCGGGGCGCAGGCAGAGAACAATGTCTGGGTGATCACTCTTGTCAGCCCCCCCCCCCATTGTCAAACCCAGCCTGACATTCCTCCGCACTCTCACAATATTTCCCCATTGGGAACATGCCTGACATTGCAATTTCTCAAAACTGCAGCTCTGCAGTGAATGCCTAATTCCTGAAACTGCAAAATCTAACAAAAGCTGATTTTTTCCACTGATTTGACTGGCTGACTATTTCGAGGCAGTGCATGTGACGCCCTGCTGTTCTTCACAAACAGCATCTTTAATGCCCCACACGGTTGTTCTGAAGGGGCTGCGGCCAATTAAGTCCTTGCAGCGGCGGCCTGCGGACGCTCAGNGTGTGAGAGGGAGGGGACCCCATCTACCCAGGATCTGGTGTTCAGGGTGCAAGCTGGGGAAGCCAGCCCTGGGGTGGGGCCCTGGGAACTGAAGGGGCTGCGGCCAATTAAGTCCTTGCAGCGGCGGCCTGCGGACGCTCAGCATTGCACTCAGTGTCCGGCGTTTCTGCTCTGGATGCGTTTTCCTCAGAGGTTGTGTTGAGCAACTTAGGAGCAGGAATCGGGTCCTTGCTCTGAGCCGGGAACCCATTCACCGTGAGTCCAGCGTTACCCAGGACGGCTGTGCAAACACGTCAGTTCCCCGCGAGTCATTCGCTTGTGGTGGTTTAAACACGGCTTTTCTCTCTCCCTCTCTCTCTGGGGTTGGTGTTTTCACATTTAAAAACGAAAAGCCAATTTAGAAGAAAATATGGCAGTTCTGTTTTGTTTTCACCATCAAAACAGACGATCTTTTTCTATCTGTGGATGCATCAGAGGTCTGGCTTCCTGGGCTGTTTCATAGCTGGAGGCGCTCCTCGCGCTGTAACCGCAGCGCGAACCTGACTAGTGAGGAGCGCGGGCCGCCCCTCTCTCCTTCTCCCTGACCCTCACCGCCCCCACCCGTCACCGAGAACTGCAGTTTTCCCGACTTTTCAGACGAGCCTCGCGGATCTCACTCCCTGGTGAGCGCCGCGGGTTTACAGCCCAGAGCCGCGCTCCATTCCTACACCCTCGTGGAGAACCGCGTCCATCCACAAGCAGCCCGAANCAAGGAGAGGGCAGGGAAGAACACCCAGGACGCTGAGGGGGCAAGGCCTCTCAGAAGCAGGGCCCGCCTACCCTCAAGCCTGCTGGGGAGTCTGCAGAAATATACCTGAAAAAAAACATCCATTTGGCCAATGATAAATTCTCAATATATTTGCAAGAGTGATTTCAGTGCAGGGTTGGAGGCAGACATAGCAAAAAGGCTGAGGTTCTTCAAAGGATTCTGAATGGGCTCTTCTCACTCCTCAGAGAGTCCATGCTTCCTTACTCTCCCAAATCACCTCACAGAGCATTTCTCTCTAGAACTTTTCTTCACACTGTCCTCTCCAGGCCACTTGCACCTGTTTCCCTCAGCTGGTCTTGCTTCTAGAGGCCCGTGTGACCACCTATATGGGCATTCCCACCCCGTCTGGCATCATCACCTGGCTCTGGAGACCCATGTGACCATCTGTACGGGCGTTCCCACACCATCTGGAATCATCACCTGGCTCTGGCTTCTGTGCTGCACTGTAAACAGGAACTGTGTTGTGCTGTCTTTGCAAACTTAGTGTCTGTCTCCAAGGAAGATTTTTGAAATATAACATAAGAGGAGAAAGAGGCAAGAAGAGCTTGAGAGAATGAGGGGGATAAGCACATTTTCAGAGGAAAGGGAGTCAATAAAGAGAAAGACTGAACATAAAAAAGAGAAAGCAGACCACAGACTAGACGTTTCTTTTCTGTGGAAGTGAAATAGCCTTGGCATGAAGACATGGAGTGTCTCTGAGTCAGAGGCTCCTCTGAAACAGTAAGGTGTCAGCTCAATCAGCTTAAGGAGAACCTTGTTAGCTCCCACCAGATCTTCAGTGGTTTATGTGCAAGTCTTTTATTGCATTTTGCTTTTTGTGTTTCATAGATAAGTGCATTTTTTTTTTTACAAATTAAAGGTTTGTGGCAACCTTGTATCAAGTAAGTTTTAGATGTCATTTTTGCCAATAGTATTTGCTCATTTCTTGCTTCTGTCACTTTTGGTAATTCTAGCAATATTTCAAATCTTTTTAAATTATATATGTTATGGTGATCTGTGGTCAGTGATCTTTGACGTTACAGTTATAATTCTTTTCTGGAGGGGGGTCCTTGAAATACACTCACATAAGATAGCAAATTTAATGAATAAATGCTATGTGTTCTGACTGCTCTGCCGACCAGCTGTTCCCCGATTTCTCTCCTTCTTCTCAGACATCCTTATTTCCTAAGACACAACAGTACTGAAATTAGGCCAATTAACAACTTTACAATGGCCTCTAAGTGTTCAAGTGAAAGAAGAGTTGCATGTTTCACTTCAAATCAAAAGCTAGAAATGATTAAGCTTACTAAGGAAGGCATGCCAAAATCCAACATATGCCAAGAAGTAGTAGACCTCTTACGCTAAACAGTTAGCCAAGTTGTAAATGCACAGGAAAAGTTCTTAAGAGAGGTTAAAAGTACTGTTCTAGTGAGCAAAAAAATAGTAAGAAAACCACACAGCTTTATCACTTAGATGAAGAAAGTGTTAGTGGTCTGGATAGAGGAACAAAAGAGCCACAACATTCCCTTAAGTCAAAGAATAATTCATCAAGGTCTTCAGTTCAGTCGCTCAGTCATGTCCAACTCTTTGTGATCCCATGGACTACAGCACGCCAGGCTTCTCTGTCCATCACCAACTTCCAGAGCTTACTCAAACTCATGCCCATTGAGTTGGTGATGTGATCCAACCATCTTATCCTCTATCGTCCCCCTCTCCTCCTGCCTTCAGTCTTTCCCAGCATCAGGGTCTTTTCCAATGAGTCAGCTCTTTACATCAGGTGGCCAAAGTATTGGANATAGACTTGGATTACTGTGATATTGAATGGTTTGCCTTGGAAACGAACAGAGATCATTCTGTTGTTTTTGAGATTGCATCCAAGTACTGCATTTCGGACTCTTTTGTTGACCATGATGGCTACTCCACTTCTTCTGAGGGATTCCTGCCCACAGTAGTAGATATAATGGTCATCTGAGTTAAATTCACCCATTCCAGTCCATTTTAGTTTGCTGATTCCTAGAATGTCGACGTTCACCCTTGCCATCTCTTGTTTGACCACTTCCAATTTACCTTGATTCATGGACCTGACATTCCAGGTTCCTATGCAAGATTGCTCTTTACAGCATCGGATCTTGCTTCTGTCACCAGTCACATGCACAACTGGTTATTGTTTTTGCTTTGGCTCCATCCCGTCATTCTTTTTGGAGTCATTTCTCCACTGATAAGCAGTAGCATATTGGGCACCTAATGACCTGGGGAGTTTCTCTTTTGGTATCCTATCATTTTGCCTTTTCATACTGTTCATGGGGTTCTCAAGGCAAGAATACTGAAGTGGTTTGCCATTCCCTTCTCTAGTGGACCACATTCTGTCAGACCTCTCCACCATGACTCACCTGTCTTGGGTTGCCCCGCAGGCGTTGCTTGGATTCACTGAGTTAGACAAAGCTGTGGTCC
The DNA here is from genome assembly GCA_006410875.1 of Neotragus pygmaeus. Classification (NCBI taxonomy): domain Eukaryota; kingdom Metazoa; phylum Chordata; class Mammalia; order Artiodactyla; family Bovidae; genus Neotragus; species Neotragus pygmaeus. The sequence continues at coordinate 41,762 of SJYV01023799.1, forward strand.
TAGTGTGATTAGATTGACTACTTTTCTGTGAGTATGATCTCAGTGTGTCTGCCCTCTGATGCCCTCTTGCAACATCTACCATCTTATTTGGGTTTTTCTTACCTTGGGTGTGGGGAATCTCTTCATGGCTGCTCCAGCAAAGCATAGCTGCTGCTCCTTATCTTGGACGAGAGGTATCTCCTTACTGCCACCGTTCCTGACTTTCAATGTGAGATATCCTCTAGGCCATCCTGCACCTGCACAGCCACTGCTCCTTGGGTTGCTCCTCTCCTCATCATTCACTAATAAGTATGAAATTAATATACATTAGTAATTGTAAAAGTGAGAACTTTATTCAAGAGTGCTTTGTACACTAGTATTTCTCCAGTGGTGACAAGCTTGCCATGACAATGATTTTCAAGATGTGTGACTTGTAGAAGGGGTAGGAAAAATCCACTGTATGATTGACTATTCCCTAGGGGCATACCCTTTTCAATTTGAATTGCTCAAGCATAGCACACTTATATTAATATCAGCTAGGTTACTTTGAATCTACTCGTAGAGGCCCATGCCCTTACATTTTGCTATTGAAACAGTGATATTGTTCACAGTAAAGGTCTTCAGGTTAAAAGCTTCTGGTAAGTTTAGTGTATACCTGTATTGGTCTATTCTATCCTAGGTCTATTAATTTCCCCTTCCAGTGTTTGGAAGATTTTTCTTATTTCTGCTTCTAATATTGGTGAAAAAGCTGTTATTAATACATCAGTTTAGTTGCTCAGTCGTGTCCAACTCTTTGCGACCCCATGAATCGCAGCACGCCAGGCCTCCCTGTCCATCACCAGCTCCCAGAGTTCACTCAAACTCATGTCCATCGAGTCGGTGATGCCATCTGGCCATCTCATCCTCTGTCGTCCCCTTCTCCTCCTGCCCCCAATCCCTCCCAGCATCAGAGTCTTTTCCAATGAGTTAACTCCTCGCATGAGGTGGCCAAAGTATTGGAATTTCAGCTTCAGCATTGGTCCTTCCAATGAACACCTAGGACTGNTCCCCTTCTCCTCCTGCCCCCAATCCCTCCCAGCATCAGAGTCTTTTCCAATGAGTTAACTCCTCGCATGAGGTGGCCAAAGTATTGGAATTTCAGCTTCAGCATTGGTCCTTCCAATGAACACCTAGGACTGATCTCCTTGCAGTCTAAGGGACTCGCAAGAGTCTTCTCCAGCACCACAGTTAAAAAGCATCAATTCTTTGGTGCTCAGCTTTCTTCACAGTCCTACTGTCACATCCATACATGACCACTGGAAAAACCATAGCCTTGACTAGATGGACCTTTGTTCGCAAAGTAATAAGTCTTCTTTTTAATATACTGTCTAGATTGATCATAACTTTCCTTCCAAGGAGTAAGCGTCCCTTAATTTCATGGCTGCAATCACCATCTGCAGTGATTTTAGAGCCCCCTGCCCCCTCGCCAGAATTAATACATCAGTTTTCCTTAAATGATGACTTAATGGCNCCCCCTCCCCTCTCCCTTTCCCTCCCCCCGGCCGGGCCTTTCACTCCCGCCTAACAGCCGCGCTGGAAAAAGCCGCGCCAAGGCCAAGGCTGCTTTTCACTTGAAGTTTCCAAGGAATCAAACCTATTATTACGTGCAGCCGCCGATGTTTCTGGAGCCTCTGCCCCGAGGGCCGGGCTGCAGAAGCGGGGAGGGGCGGGGGGCGCACGGGCCGTTGGTGCGGGAACCGGGGCCCGCGACGGCCCCGGAGCGGTTTCCCCAATTAACTGGATTTTTTCGGAGAAGAAATTCGCGTGGCCCAGTCTTTGTCGGGAAAGTGAAACGCCTGAAGACGCGTGTGATCTGCTCCTAAAGGCAGGACTTGACCAGACCCACCAGTCCCGCGTCTGCAGATCACGCGCTCTGCCCGCTACCAGTTTGGAAGTCATTTCAGCAGCTACACTGGGCTTCTCTGGCGGGGCAAGGGGGGAGGAGGAGGGCCACAGTCTCAGCCACGACAGCGAGAGCGCCCCGTGAGGTTGACAAAAGGTGCGGTGGGGTGTGCAGAAACGAGGGGACAATGTCTCCAGCAAGCAAACCCTGCCAGCCTGGGCCTGGCAAAGCCGGTGGTGCGCACCGGCCGGCTCCCGAGCTCGCGGGTCCTCCAGGCACGAAGTTGCGCAAACTTTGCACAAGACCATCAGAGTCCCGTCTGCAGTGTCCACACGGCTTTCACAGAAACGGGAGTGAGCCACAGAAGGACCCCCCACCCCCGAGTGCCGTCTGCACGTGGACGAGGCCGTGGCAGTACCATGATGGCCACGCCGTGTTCGTGAACAGGGCCAGGGCGCCTTGGCAGGAGCGCAGTTCACGGTTCAGCAAGGTCCTCCTGGGCCTTGTGGAATATTCTCCCCACGATCTTAAGTCGAAGAAACACTGCTGCAGCGTTAAGACCTCAATCCTGAAACGTGAATCCTGGCTGATTTCTACCTGCCCCCGACTCCCCGCCCCTTCCCACGTTGTTTTAAAATGGAATCATTAAAGCATTATTTGCTTTTCTCCTCGTTCAACAGAACAGAATTGCTGAATTTCAGGAATTCCTGTTTTCAGATCTTCCGGGGTTTTTAACATCGTGGCTTGGGCCACCAGGCATTGACTGTTTCTGCCGACTTGGTATGAGGCCCCCAGGGGAAAATGCCCCGCTGTAAGTCCACCTCCCAGGAGACGACAGACAGCTTTGCCAGGAGCCCTGGTTAAACTTTTCATGGTCAGAAACATTTCCAGTGTATCCCACATTACTAACATTGCTGTGCCAATAGTCCAGCAAAGATGCAAATGTGTTTATATGTGAGCACAGCCCCAGGTCTGTCAGCCCCCTTAGCAGATGCAGGGAGATGTTGCAAAAAAAGCAAGCGAAGTCCACTGAACTCTGGACATTTCAGAGCAGATGAGGCCTGCGCCTCCCACCGCTTGGGGAGTCCACAGAGTATCACAGAATTTCTGTCTCCCAGAGTAGACCGTGTGTGGCAGTTATTTTCAGATTGTCTCACTAAGATGCTGTTCTGCCCAGCAGTCCCTATGTATCCAAACACATCAAATTGCTAAAGCAAAAAAAAAAAAAAAAAAGGAGAAAAAAGAGGAAGACTTTATTATCTTGTTAGAAAGAAGCAACTGCTGTAGCTCTTGAAATATCTGCAATCACCTTAAGGAATGAGTGGTTGAAGCAAAATTATCAAAGTGACTCCAAAAAAATTACAAGTCAATTGTCAGGTGAGCATTTTACTTAAAGCTATTCTCTAGTGCAGGCTGACCGTGGTTCTCATCAACCTGCTAGCACAGGCCCACGTTTGGATGGACAGTCTATGCTCATTCCAGGACCAAAAAAAAAAAAGGTGAGAAAAATATGAGGGGCTGATGAAATCAATGTATTTCCATCTGACCAAAGGCTTTGTTCTTTTCAAAAATATAATTTTCATTTTTATGCTGTGACTAATGTCAAAACGTATTTGCTACAGTATAACTTTCAAATGCAATATTTAATGCTGTCAGGTTACTTGAAGACAAACTTTTACAGAAAACTTGAAAATCCAGAAAAAAACTGCAATGTACCAATAAACACCTAGAAAAAATATAATTAAAAAATTAGAGCATCAAACAACCTCAGATCTCATCAGGAATAATAAACGCCGCATTTTGCATTTACATCGGTTAGCAACTTGCATCCCAATTCACTCGGGGCATCTGGGAGTGGTTGGTTTTGTGTGTGAAAGCCCAACAAAACTATTTTGTCCTTTTCCAAGGAGAAATCTACCAGAGGGAGGGGCTGAGGACAGAGGGGAGTCGGTTGCAGTACATTTTGGTTTAGAGTTCGTTTCCTTGAGCCAAATTCAGAAAATTCCACTTGCTGTCTCATTAACTGCAGGGGAATTGGGGCCCCGGGCGCCCCCACCGCGTCTTTGTCATCCGTCCTTGCCCTGGTCCCGCCATTGGGGTCTTTTCTCCTCCCTCCTTTGGACCAAACTACGCGCAGGTCCCGGGCCAGCAGGAAGAGGCTCGAAAGGAGGAATCGCAAAGCCCGCGGCAGCTGCCTGCAGTTAAAAACTGCGCACCCAAGGCCGGACTATAAGACTATTTTTTTTTGGCAATTATTTCTCGTCCCGTGCTGACAGTGTAAAGTCTACAAAATAATCTATCGATTTTTACTCCCCGCCCTTCCTCCTTCTCCCCCAGGCCTCCCTCAGTTTCATTTCAAGCCGATAATTTTTCTTCCTCCTTCGTCAGATTAACTAATTGTATCTTGAGCTCATAAAGCACGATTATAAATTCAGCACGTTTCAAATTTATAGGGAAAAACGGACTTCTCGCTCTTAAATTTATTGACTCAAAGCTCGATGCAATTTTTTTTTAGGGTGAGGGGCTCTTTTTATCGTTTTTCGAAGAAAGGCTTTTTAGGAAACTATGTACATAACCTGAATCCCCCTCCCCACACCGCGACGCCGCAAATAAAGATTCCACAGCGCATTTACATGAAATAATACAAAACAAACCAAAAAAATGAAAATGCTCAGATACAGAAAGTTTTACAAAACCCAGAATAACGCTGCCGCCTGAAAGGGGTGGGTGGGGGGACTCTCTTTGTATAAATTAACAAACCGACCCCCCCGCCCCAAAGCCGTAACGACTACCAAACTTGTGTTTGGCGTCGCCTCCCTACACAGCTAACAGCTGAGACCCGCTCCCCGCGCCGCCGGCACCCGACGCCGTCAGGAGGCGATGCGGAATGAAAGCGGGCGCGCGGCGCGGTAGCAAAATTGGGAGCCGCCTGGTGCTTGGTTCAGTCTCTGTGTCCCCTCGAGCAAAAAAGACGCTTTCTGTCTCCTCCACGGATGGATGATAAATACTGTACAAAAAGTCTCAAGAAAACACCGGAGTTCAGACTCCGACGCGTAACCGTCCCGCGGAGCGGTCCCCGGGAGCTCGCGGTCGGGGACCGGGCGGCGCCGGACACCCGGCGCCAGTGTCTTCGTTTTCGGGGGAACGTGGACAGGTCTGCGCGGAGGCCCGCCGGCCGCGGGGTGCCCGCGCCCCTAGATGTGCGTCAGGGGCACCGTGCCGTTGACGCCCGCGCCCGCGCCCTGGTAGTGCTGCGGCAGCGAGTGCAGCCGGCTCTGCGCCGCCGCCGGGTCGCCGCCCTCGCCGGCCGGCAAGTACATGCTGATCATCTCGCGCAGGTCCCCGGGGCACGGCGCCCGCGAGTGCGCCGCGGCCGGCGGGCTGCCGCTCGGCTCCGACTTGACGAGCGAGCCCAGCGCGCCCAGGGCGCCCGACGACGCGGCCGCCGCCGCCGCCGCCGCCGCCACGGCTGAGTTCTGGTGCGCGCCGCCCGCGGCGCCGTAGGGGAGGCCGCCGTAGCCCGAGGGCGAGGCGCTCATGTAGCCCTGCGAGTTGGAGATCGGGCTGTACTGCAGCGCGCCCATGTCGTAGCGGGGCATGGGCTGCGGGGTGTGCGGGTGTGCGTGCGGGTGGTGCGCGTGCGGGTGCGCGGGGTGCGCGTGCGGGTGCGCGCCGCCCGCGCCCGGGTGCTGCCCGTAGGCCAGCTGCGCCTCCTGCATCATGGCCGCGGCGGCCGCCGCCGCCGCCACCGAGCCGGGGTAGGCGCCGTTGGCCCAGCCGTTGACGTGCGCGTAGCCGCCGCCCGCCGCGCCTCCGGGGCTCTCAAGCCGCTGGCCCACGGCCGCCGCGCCCACGCCCACGGCCACGGCCGCGCCGCCGCCCGCACAGGCCGCCAGCAGCCCGCCGGCCAGCGAGTACTTGTCCTTCTTGAGCAGCGTCTTGGTCTTGCGCCGCGGCCGGTACTTGTAATCCGGGTGCTCCTTCATGTGCAGCGCGCGCAGCCGCTTGGCCTCGTCGATGAACGGCCGCTTCTCGGCCTCGGACATGACCTTCCACTCGGCGCCCAGGCGCTTGCTGATCTCCGAGTTGTGCATCTTGGGGTTCTCCTGGGCCATCTTGCGCCGCTGCCCGCGGGACCACACCATGAAGGCATTCATGGGCCGCTTGACCCGGTCCTGGCTGGCCTTGGAGCCGCCGCCGCCGCCGCCGCCCGCCCCGGCCGGGCCCGACAGGTTCGTGGGCGCCTGGGCGCCGCCGGGCGAATGCAGGTCGGTCTCCATCATCATGCTGTACATCGGGGCGGCTCGCGGGTTCACCGGCGCCGCGCGGAGAGGGCCGGGCGCATAGACGGCCGGGGAGGCGGACGGAGAGGGGCTCAGACGGAGCGAGGCGCGGGCGGGGGCGTGAGGCCCTGGCGGAGAAAAGAGTGCGGAGGTGGAGGCGACAACGGCACGAAAGAGGCAGGGACACACGCACTTAGCGCCGGCCCGGCTCCGGGTGGAAAGTTTCTCTGAAGCGCCAGCCACTTGCCGAAGAGGCCGAGGGCCGGGTCGCCGTCGCCGCAGCCGGGTCGCCCTCGGCGGCGCGGTGCCAACAGCTGCAGGCTCGGCCAACTTGCAGCTCCACTTTCCGGGGCGCAGCGGTGCGCGGGGCCCGGCTCGGGGCTCGCCGCCGCCGCCGCCGCGCAGCTCCTTCCTCCCGCGCTCGGTCCTCCGCGGCCTCCAACTCCGGGGCTGCAACTTCTAGCAGGGCGGCGCGCCGCGTGCGCTGGGCATGTGCCGGTCCCAGGTGCCC
>SJYV01023799.1:48516-90990 GCA_006410875.1 Neotragus pygmaeus
GCCCGGCCCGGCCCCAGAGATCGGGCCCGGTAAAGCTGTCTCGGACTGAAAAAGCTCCCTTCTCTCCGGCACCTCCCCGCCCCCAGTAAACTAGATGTCACAGGCTACCGATTTCTCCCTGGAACTGCTCCCCAGGTCCCTTCCCGACCTCTGGGCGGAGGGTGTCCGCGCGCACCAGCAGTCCCAAGTCGCCTGCGCCGGCTCCCGGGGCCTGGGCGCCGCCCCCTCTCCGCCGAGCCCTCGCTGCGGCGGGGGCACCGAGCTTCAGCTTTGCTCTCTCGCCCGAGGGGCGCCTTGGCCTCGCTCTTAGTTTTTGTTTTGTTCTGCTCTGCTGCGGGCTTCTAACTCCCTCACCCCTCTGCCAAACAGCTCGGCAGCTGCCGGAGCAGAGCGCGTGCCCGAGGTTCACTGCTGCGGACATAGACCTCTCCAGGTAGGAAGTGGCTGCTGTCGGAGGCTGGCTTCCGGGAGCGCACGGCCGACGGGGCCTCCAGGGCTCGCGCCCTCCTGCGCCTGGACTGCCGCTGCTGACGGAGGCCCCGGACGCCCGCCCCTTGGACCAGAGGAGGAAGCCTGAGAAGGCCCCCTGGCTGGGGCCGCCTCTCCAGTGTCTCTCCTCTCTCTCTAGAACTGTGCCTCTGGCACCCTTTGATCCTCTTTGGAAACGTCTCACAATCGAAGCAACTGCCTGAAAATGATCACCGCCCCCCATTTTCCCAAAAGGACTTACGACCCCCTCCCACCAGAAGAAAGGGTATTTACTAACATTTTAACATGTCTGCAAGCACAGCACATTTGAACATCCTAAGTGGCTGTCAGTCCACCAGTCTTGCAGGGTTTAAGGCAGGTTTATTAATCTATTTATCTCGGACAATGTTTTCCCCCATTGCTCACAGCTGCAGTTTTCCTGAGGTCCTTGTCTGTCCGACTCCAATTGTGGAGACAAAACCCCATATGACTTTACTCGAAGGACCTTAATCTAGAGAAATACTCTGCCATTTGCAAATTATTTCTTAATTGGACCAAGCTATTTAGAGGTGTGGGGAGAGGAGTTTGTGTTCTAGAAATAACCAAACCAAACGGCTCAGATGTTACCTAGGAGCCTTTACCCCGGAAAGGCACGTTGGTGCAACTGTCAAATGCAAAATGAAGCCCTGCTTTACTTGGGGATTCTTATTCTTGCAGTCTACTTCTGAGAAACTGTATTCCCTTGGAGTTTAAGGCAATTTAGTTCTGTCTTCCAAGATGTCGGTCACAACAGGAGAGAGCTTGGCTTTTAAAAAACCAAACATTTTTTTAAAAACCGGGTTTTCGCAGGAATCTTGGTGGTGGTGGGAAAGGCGGGAGGTTGAAATTGGCCTGATTCCAGCAGACACCCTGAATGCTTTTTCCTTTTGGAGGAAAATGGAAACATTTTGGAATACAGATTTAAAACTTTGACTTATATTTTACATGTTAAATCACTGAAAGATTGGGTACAACACTGCATAAAGCTTCAAAACCTGCAAATATTTGAATGGTTTTGTAAGCCAGCAGCTGCCAGTCATCTGGCTTTGACAGGCTGCCACGATTTTGTCACTTAATAGTGGGTGTTAGGCTAAGTGCAAAACACTCTGGCAAACAGATGTCAAATCCATATCTCATATCAATGGGGGTTGTGGAGTGGAGTTTTAACCCACATCAAGGGCTGGAGCGCCTGAGCCCATGTGGACAGGGCTGTGGACGCCAGCGCTGGGGAAGTCCTGGACGGGCCCAGGGCGCTGGCGACCCTGGAATTCAGCAAAGCAGGAGCCGCTCCTCGCCTGCCCAGGCAGGGAGGAGCAGAGGGCAAGTCCGGCGAGCTCCACCCCGTCCCGTCCGGCCTCCACCCAAGGCCCCCTCCTCCCAGCTTGGCAGAGAGGAGGGGCAGCAAGCCCCGAGGGGCTCCTCCCCAGGCCTCTACCCACGGAACTCGAGGCCTCTGGCAGCCAGCCTCAACAGCGGCCTCCGGGAAATAGCGACACAGGAAAATACCCCCCATCGCTCCTGAACCGGCCGGCACCACCGAGGTCACCCATCTGTTCACGGCCATAGCGGCGCAGCGAGGCCCAGAGCCAGAGCAGAGGGCTGCGGGGCCAGTCACTTCTTTCCCGCTGCCCCACGTCGGGGTGTCTAGGTGGGAGCCGGCTGTACCTCATAGCTGGGGACCAGGGATGAGGCCACAGATGCTCTGTGCCCCCGGAAGCAGGATGGGGGAGGGGCAGAAGAGCCTTTCCTTTGTGCTGGCGCCCCAGAGGCAGGCCTGAGACCCCCTCTCTCTCCCAAGCAGTCTCCCCTCCCCGAGTCTGGACAGCCCCTGGAGTGCCCAGAGACCCCAGCTCAATGGCCTCTCTCTCCGTCAGCTCCCTGGTGCGCCGTCTCTCTACCCTGAGCGCAGGTAAGGGTGACACTTGAGCGCCCCGGCCCGCGTCCCACACCCCGCTCTCGGGAGCCTGGGTGCACGGGAAGGATGCCTGCAGGAAGGGGCGTCACCTGGCTTGCTCAGAGCCTGAGTCATCTCTGAAATGTCTTCCCGAAGTTTCGCCTCTTGCTGCCGCCAAACTTGTCCACTGGATGCAAATGTTGCCAAGGTCACGTCCATCACCGAATGTTACAAGGAAAGGTGGGAGTCACAACAGATGGTTACTTGCTAAATTTCTATACCATGGATTGCAGTTGACTTGCTGCTTCACCCACCTCTCTCCTTCCTTTTCTACAACCACCCTGCCAACTCCCCAGTTTTAGAACTTATTCTTGAAGCTGGAAGGTCAAAATAGAAAACTTTGATTATACTACAAAGCGTGATGAAAAGCAAACGTCAGTATGAAGATTAAGAAAATTCTCAGGGCTTCCCTTGAAAGAAAGCGACTTTTCTGCCTCACAGATTCCCTCAGGATAGGCATTTCAGAAAATGTATCTTTGAATGGTGACAGATGGCAACGAGGCTTATCACGGTCATCACTTTGAAATGTGTAAAAATATCAAATCACTATGTTGTGCAACAGGAACTCACACAGCATGGTAGGTCAATTATACTTCAAAAACAAAACCTCCAATAGACTCACAGAAGACAAGGTCAGTTCTGTGGTTAACAGAGGATCAGGGGGCTCGGATGAATGCTGTCAAAAGGTACAGACTTCAGGTCCTAGGATAAATAAGCACAATAATTTGTGATTTCTTGTTGTTGCTTAATCGCTAAGGCATGTCCTACTCTTTGCAACCCCATGAACTGCACCAGGCTTCCCAGCCCTCTACTATCTCTCAGAGTTTGCTCAAACCCATGTCCACTGAGTCGGCGATGCCATCCAACCATCTCTTCTATCGTCCCCGTCACCTCCTGCCCTCAATCTTTCTCAGCTTCAGAGTCTCTTCCAATGAGTCAGCTCTTCGCCTCAGGTGGCCCAAGTACTGGAGCTTCAGCTTCAGTATTAGTCTTTCCAATTAATATTCAGGGTTGATTTCCTTTACTATTGACTGGTTGGATCTCCTTGCAGTCCGCGGGACTCTCAGTCTCCTCCAGCACCACAGTTGGAAAGCATCAGTTCCTTAGAGCTCAGCCTTCTTTCTTCCAACTCTCATATCCATATGTGACTACTGGAAAAACCATGGAGTTTACTAGATGGACCTTTGTTGGCAAAGGGCTGTCTCTGNGGTTGATTTCCTTTACTATTGACTGGTTGGATCTCCTTGCAGTCCGCGGGACTCTCAGTCTCCTCCAGCATCACAGTTGGAAAGCCTCAGTTCCTTAGAGCTCAGCCTTCTTTCTTCCAACTCTCACATCCATATGTGACTACTGGAAAAACCATGGAGTTTACTAGATGGACCTTTGTTGGCAAAGTGCTGTCTCTGCTTTTTAATGTGCTCTCTAGGTTTGTTATAACTTAATTATAATCACATCTTTAATAAGTGATTAAGTAGCACTACTGCATGTTATATATGAAGACTGTTGATAGTAAATCCTGAGTTCTTGTCTCAAGAAAGAGTAATTTTTTCCATTTTTTTAATGTTGTATCTCTATGAGGTGACGTTGATCACTTCATGAAGGGTGTAGGCTGAATCCTTATGCTGCAGTGCTGTGTGCCAATTACATCGCAACAAAACTAGAAAAAGACATCTAGATTAGTTAGGCTACTATCTGCTCTATAATAAACCGAGAACACAACCCTACCTTTGATTTGCTTTACTGTGGGATCAGCCTGGGACACATTCATATCTTCCGTGAATACACACACTGCTGCTTTATGCTTGAAATAAGGGCTTCACTTGTTTCCCATACTCTCATTGATGAGATGGAAAAAAAAATTTCATGCCCCGCCCTTGTCCTCCTAAAAGACACAGGACAAATGTCTTAATGGGATGGCGGTTTTAGGACAGCTGAAGCCTCCTGTGTCCATTGATGTTTAATTAGATTTTAGTGGGGAACCAGATCTGTTAAGTTTTTAAGAGCCCCTTTCCCAGGTCTGTAGGACTGATTAATTCTAAATATACAAAAATGAATTTTTGACTAGAGAGTTCACTATTTTCACAACCTACCCGCAAAAATAGTTGTTTAAGTAAAACTGTTTCAAATGAGAATCACTTAAGGCCTCTAGAACATTCCAGTGTGTGGGCCCATCCTAGGCCAGCTGATCCAATCTCTTGAAAAACTTACCAACATTTTTAAAAGTGCCCCAAAGTGTTTCTGATTGGACTTCAGAGAGTCCCTCGCTTTACCTAGTATTTTTAAGGGATAACTTGAAGCTCACCTAGAAACCATATTACCTTGCACTTATAGTGAGTTACTTTCCAGTTTTATGGAAGAATTATAATGTCAAAGTTTAAGGCAGCCCACATGGACACAGCTGTGCAGATTCCCACGTGCTGACATGGAGCGCGCATGCTTGCAGGTGTGGCCCGTTTACATGTGATGTGCCGAGATTGGGCAGCTCACTTCCACTCCACGGGTCCTGGCTGGTATCTGGGAAAGGCAGGGGGTGGGCAGCCTTGCCTCAGCGCAAGGACACCTGGCTTTGCGCCCTAAGGTTAGACTCGGCAGGAAGCAGGTCCCTAGGGAACAGACCCTTCGGGTCTAAGGGATGTGCTAAACGTGCAGGCGAAGGAGCCCCTTCAGGGGAGAACTGTCTGTGGCAGCCTGCGTCCATTGAAGGCGCCGGCCGGGAGAAGGCCGGTGAGACCGGAGCCCTGGGGGCGATGATGCGGACGGAGGCGGGAGGAGGAGGGGGGCTTCACCCAGGCAAGTCACTGGGGGGCTCCAGGAGGGGACGCACCTTTCCAACAGCACAGCCAGNGAAGAAAAAACAATCACACAACCAAAAAAAAACTAAAATTAAAAAAAATTGATCATAAAAGTATTAACAGTATATCAGGCCCTTTCTCTGGCATTGTGGGCTGTGTGGGTTCACTACCAAGGAGGTTCCCTCTGTTTAACTTGCTCTGTTTGCTGGTCTCTTCAGTGTCTGATTTCCGTCTTGACACAGGTAGGGCAGTGGTGGACTCCACGCTGTGCTTGCCTCTGCTCGAAGTGCCCACCACTCAGGTTCTACATTGCTGTGCTGGGGAACCGTCTGAAACCGGCCCTAGGTTTCATGCAATTCCCCAGTCTAAGGCACTCAGGCTCAGCGCTCAGGAAGCCCTGAGAGGTGCAGATTTGGTTGGGCCTGCATTTTGTGCCCTTCCCAGATCCGAGTATCTCAGGAGTTTGGCGAGCACAATCACTGCGTCTTCTGGCCTTTCCATGCTGCTCAGTTCTCTGGGTGTACCGCTTGCATTCCTTCTCAGGCGGATGATGACTATCCAGAACCCCCAGAAGTCTTAGTTAGCAAAGAAACTGCTTGCAATTTGGTAGGTAATGTTTCTCTTGGGCTGCGCTTGCCGCTTTCCATCCCTTAAGGCTCTGGCTGCCTGTCACCGGAGGGGGATGGTCTGCAACCAGCTATTTCTGATCCGTCCTTTATTCTGTGCGTGGTCCTGGCGGTGTCTTTTGTTCAAGCATTTCGCGTGGTAGCTATCCCACAGTCTGGTTTGTTAGCCCAAGTTAGTATGCTTTGGCCACGCGTGGGGCATTCTGGCCCGATTCTCCAAAAAGCACTGCAGCCCACACCTCCCGCGGCCAGATTCTTAGAAAGCACTACCGCTTGCGCCTCCCGCTCCTCCCTGCCCAACCCCCTCTTGCTAGTGGTGGATGCAGGCGTCCGCGCTGCTTTCCCACTGGGGGATTTACTGCTGGGCTCGTAATCTGTTGGTTTTAATTGTTTATCTACTTTTCCTTCCTGTTATGTTGCCCTCCATGCTTCCAAGGCTCGCCACAGACTCGGCTGTGAGAATGTTTACTGGTGTTTGGAAACCTCTCTTAAGAGTATCTTCCCTGGAGGGAATTCCCTTCTTTTCCCGGGATGGAGCTCCCTCCCTACCTCCTTTGACCCTTTTTTTGTCTTTTATATTTTTCCTACCTGTTTTTGAAGCCAATGATCTGCTTTGCTGGTTGCCTGATGTCCTCTGCCAGCATTCAGAAGTTGTTTTGTGGAATTCACTCAGCTTTGAATTGTTCTTTTGATGAATTTGTGGGGGAGAAAGTGGTCTCCCATCCTATTCCTCCACCATCTTAGAACTGCCCCCTGAGGTTAACTTTTCTTTTCAAAAATTTTGTCAATTGATGGCAATAAAAAATAATAGCCCACTTGAGGAAAATCTGTTAAAGTCCTGGATAAACTTCTTTAACATAAATGTTTGAGTTCAGAAGTAACTAAAGGAAATCTCTACTGTCTTCTAAAGTAGGAGAAATTGAAACCCAGTGTGATAATCAGGCATTGGNAGTAACTTTGTAAAATCTCTACTATTTGTGGTTGGCCTGCTTTCTGATGATGCGCACACAGGAGCCTGCAAGAGGCTCTGGCCTTGGGGTAGTGGAGTCGGGAGATGAGCTCACGCCTGGGCGGGGGCTGGTGCGGAGATGTGTGCTCGCGATGGAGCGACTGGGACAGGGCCGTCAGTGCAGAGCCCGGCTTCCCTGCAGCTCCGAGCTGCGTGGCCCTGCGCAGGCCTCGAGCTTCTCCAGCCCTGGCTCCCCGTCTGTGGAGTGGCGACGTAGACGCCCCCTTTCAGGATCGTTGTGACAGCTGCGGAGGCTGACGCTGACTTCCCTGGACAGAGCGGGGGCCGGCGGAGCGACGGCTGCTTCCGCTGTGAAAACGCCGCCGGTCTGACCAGTGCAGCCCCTGAGGGCATCGCCGTCCCCCAGACACAAGCATCCATTTCAGGAACCCGGACTCCAGCGACCTTGACATCTCGGTGTTCACCTCTGGAAACCTCAGATGACCGCTCCAACCTGCAGTCTGGGACAACAGGGAAATGGCACATGCCTTCTTGTGACCAAATCCACTTCTCAGGAAACAGGGACCAAATCTTAGCTTCTTACTCCCTCCACGTTGCTGTTTAGTTACTAAGTCACGTGCAACTCTTTGGGACCCCGTGGACTGTAGCCCTCCAGGCTCACGGCTTATTTACGGACTGGGCCCAGTGGATACGCAGGGCGGTCCCTCTGTCATAAACTGGAGGTCTTGGAGGTCTTACTCCTTCCTGGTGTGGGGAGACGCTGTTTCAGAACATCACGCAGTTATTAAGCGTGTCTGTGCTGATGCCCTGCAGCGCGCCGGGCACAGAGCTGGTCCCGCTGGTGTGGCCGCGATCTCCTCCCTGGAGTGTGACTCACCTCCTGCCCCGTGGGAGCACGTCTCCAGGTCTGAGCAGACCTGGGTCGCTTTTGTGGGACAGCCCCCACCCCCATCCTCTTTTGGTGGTCCTCCCTTTCATGGCCTGCTCTTCTTAAAGCTTAGTTTTGAGCCGGGGTGGGGTTGTTTTCACGTTCGTTTCTGGTGATGTATTTCTTTTCCTCCCTTCCTTTTAGCTCTGTGCTCACTCGGTGGAAGTGAAGATTCCGTGGAAGAAAACGCTGTAGGATTTTTCGCTGGCTTTGAATCTACATGATGCCAAAGTCTTTGTGAACAATCCTGCCTAAATTTCAATGAGATTGTTGCTGTGCCTCCAATGCAGGCAACCCTCCGATTCTGCTGTGGCTCCACCACTTCCCTTCTCCAGGACCTCGATTTTTCAAACTTTAAAGTGAGGCAGCACTAATGCCTTAAGAGCCTAGAATGGAATATTTTGTCATAGTTTAAGCCTCTAGGGATTAAGTGTCTGAGCTGAGAAGTGGGTGCAATGCGCTTGCCTCGCGGGCCTGAGAGAGTCCAGGGCGGAATTCAGAGCTTCTGCAGATATAAGCGCCTGCAGTGAGAGTGCACTTCTCCGCCTGCCCCGTGCCGGGGGCAGGACAGGGGCAGGCGAGGGGATAAAGCGGCAGTCCTTTGAGAGGAGTGAATTCTCACCATGTGAATTTTGCAGCTCTGGCAGAGGACTGAGTATTAGGAACTCAAAGAGTGATTTCATAAAGAAAAAAAAGTGTAGTTTATACCAAAATGGAATAAACCCCCTTTTGAGTAACAACAATCTGCATAAATGCTTTAAGAAAGCCTATAATTATGATAAAAATGTTGCTCAAAGTTAAAATTATGAAGCAATCAAGATTTATAAACAGTCTCTCATCGACTTTTAATCATTCTTTCTTTTTTATATACAAACTGTACACAATATATGGTTGCAATATATCATGCTATACATTTTATTTTCAGTAATTTAGCCGAGCATAATGCATGTGAGGTGACATTGAAGAACTAGGCTACATATGTCCATGATTATGGGCTATAACTTCCTACATCACACACATGTGTGCGCACACACACACACACACACACAGAGTTATGCATCTTTTTGGCTAGTATCTTATGCAGAAAAGATGCATGATTTTACTGTATCAGAATATCTTTAAAATTTTAATTAACACAGCTCCTTCCGCAAGAGTTTGAAAAAAAATATGACTTGCATGAGTATTAGTTTATTTCTGCCCCAAAGAAACTATTTTAATAGCGGGATGATTGAAGCCAAAACTAACCAGATTGACCAATATTTGTCAATCACTGTCAAACCCTGAGCAAAAATTGCCTAATTTGAGTGGATAGTTACCAAGCAAAGTTGGTGATCATGTGAACGGCTGTGATCATATGAGGCTATAGACACTGTGTTTGAAAGCTTCTTTTCAATGACTTAAAAATGTTTTCTTTTCAGTTGAAGCATGAGACAGAAGAGTAACCTTGATCGCAACAGGCATTTACTAGCTGGCATCTTGTGTCAGGCCTCCAGAGAAGATTCTGGAAACATTTCCAGTAATTATTTAAGTGACTTCTCTGTGTGCCCTCCTACCCTCCTTGGTATCTGTAACTCCTCATATCTGCTGCCTCTTTGTCTTAACACTTAAGCTCCAGGAGACTAGCCTGATGCCTCTGATTCTACTGCCTTCCTTTGCTATGGTCTTGCTGCAGCTACCTAAACCTGTGAAAGTGCAGAGAACCAACAGGCAACATATAAAAGGGCTTTTTAGGTAGAATTTTATTGCCCGAGGGCTTCCCAGGGGGCACTGCTGCTGCTGAGTCGCCTCAGTCGTGTCCGACTCTGTGCGACCCCAGAGATGGCAGCCCACCAGGCTCCCCCGTCCCTGGGATTCTCCAGGCAAGAACACTGGAGTGGGCACTAGTGGAAATGAACCTGCCTGCCAACGTAGGAGATGCAAGAGACGCGGTTCAATCCCTGAGAACGCTTGAAAGGCAAGGACTAACTATTGAGCTTTACCATCTCGATAAGTACTGACCTACAGCGCACTGGGTCTTCTGCGGTGAACATCCTCAGCTGAGAGTCCATCCTTTCCAAGGCACATTCATTCTTGTTCTTGGAAGACGTGGCGTGACAAACATGCTGGGACCAGTCAGCACCGTTGCCATCTATACTTAGGGCTCCCCAGCTGGTGCTAGTGGCACAGAACCCACCTGTCCGTGCAGGAGATATAAGAGACTGGGGCAAGATCCCTGAGTTGGGAAGACCCCCAGCAGAAGGGCATGGTAACCTACCCCAGTATTCTTGCCTGGAGAGTCCCACGGCCAGAGGAGCCTGGCAGGCTGCGGTCGCTGGGATGGCAAAGCCTGGGACACGGCTGAGCATGACCTACACGTGAGGACACGATTCCGAGGGCGGCCCCACGCCTCCCGGCCTCACGCCTCCCCGGCGCCCCAGCTCTCTGACCTCGTGCTCTCCCACTGCAAAGGGAGGCCTGCCTGCCCTTCCTCGACCTTGGGTCGCTGTCCCGGACACCAAGGCCCTAGACGGCTACTGTTCCTGCCCCAGGACCTCCTCCCACACTCTTTTCTTGGTTCTAATCTGTTCTTTTATCTCAAATTTCTTCCCTCAAACTTTAGTCTGTCTACACGTCACTCAGGTGACTTGCTTGAAGATGCCTTCTTTCTCAATCTAAATTAAGTCGGGTGTTGTATTTTAAAATAGATACCACCTACCACACCTTAAGTGGCAGATTTATTTCTGTGGTTATTTGTTTAATATCTATTTTTTTCCTATAAACTTCATGAGGACAAGGATCATGTCATTTGTTCACCCTGTGTTTCTAATGCCTCCAACATTGTAGACACTCAAGAAATATTTGCTGGATAGGTAAAAATAAACAAAAACAGCCAGTTGTCTATGATGGGGAAG
This sequence comes from Neotragus pygmaeus, assembly GCA_006410875.1. Taxonomy (NCBI): domain Eukaryota; kingdom Metazoa; phylum Chordata; class Mammalia; order Artiodactyla; family Bovidae; genus Neotragus; species Neotragus pygmaeus. Next base: position 59,185 of record SJYV01023799.1, read on the forward strand.
CCATCTGGGTTGTTCTTCAGCCCAAACCAACTATAAAACCTAACAAAAAATATGAGGCAATTGTTTTCCAGCAGCGGGTAACAGGTTTCACAAGGTCATGGTCTCCAACAGAAGGAAGCCTGGGAGGTCAGCCCGTGGCCTGCCTCTCTTCCTGGGAGCAGTTTCCTGGCCACAGTCCAGTGGTTGGGGACCCAAGAGAGCCCAGTGGTCTCTCTGAGTCAGGAAAGCAGAAATCAGAGTTCTGGGTGCCTGGGGCAGCTGTAGTCTGCAGAACAGTGGAGAAGAGAGTGCTGTGCGGCCGGAGAGCCCTGGTGTCCTGCGGGAGCCCCAGGAGGGTGTGGCTGAGGGCCAGGCTGTGCATGCGAAGGGCAAGACTAAGCCAGGCTTATCAGGTAGAAGCGGGAAAGGGACGGGGAGTTGAGCAGCGCAGACCCTGCAGGGTGGGGGGGGCGGTCATCAATGCCGAAGCAACACCTGCACATCCAGACGAGACCCCAGAGGATGGCCTCAGGGTGAGGCTCCCGCGCTTGGGCCCGACTTGCTAGTGAACCTAATGCCAAGCTCTGGGCAGATTCACAGAGGAAGCAAAAAGCTGGGCCAAGTTAGAGGGACTTGGGGAAACTCTGGGCTTCCACATGTGCAGAGCATGGAAGCAAGTCCGTGGGGGCCACCCAGCAACGGGTCATGGGCCAGTGTGGAAGAGCGGAAGGAAGCGGAGCCCGGTCTCTCTGACGCATCACCCACACTCTCTGTTTGGATCCGCAGTCTGTATCTGTGATTATTTTGCCCCGAACAACTGCCCCTGGAGCCCTCACGGGACACAGGGCCTCGGCGCCACGACCCTTCGATCCTGAGGCTGTCTTCTTTGAACCAGTTTACGTTCTAGTCACTCATCATAATCTCACCTTTGAAATACTCTCAACCTCCTGCCTCTATTCTTGCTTCACTAACTATACGGCCAAACCACACTCTTAGGTAAGGTGAACCCTTCACAATGCGTACCTTTAACTGAACAGCTGAATAAGGTTGGAAATAAAAAGACTCACTAGACATGGTGGGAAACAGGAAAATGAAGTCTATAGTCAAGGGAAAAAGCAGTCAATAGAAACCAACCCTGAGATGACCCAGATGTTGCCCTCAGCAAAGATTTCATAAACACCTTCAAACAGTTGAAGGAAAATATAGTATTAACAAGTGAACAGATTGAGAATCTCAGTGGAGATTTTGAAGTTATAAAGAAGAATCAAATGGAAATTAGGGACTTAAAAGTGTAGTAACTGCAGAGAAAAATTCATAAGACAGGCTCCTAGCAGGCAGGAAATATCAGAAGACAGTCATTAATTCAAAGATTATCAACAGAAATTATCCAACTTGAGGAACAGAAAGAGAAAAATTAAAGAAAAAGTCAGCAGGGCCCCGAGGACCTGCAGACGTTATCAGATGGTCTGGCCTCTAATGAACTGGAGGTCTGAAGGAGCAGTGAGCGAGGGGCTCAGTCCTGAGCCGTGTCGGCTCTTTCCCCACGGAGTCCGCCAGGCTCCTCTGTCCCGGGATTCTCCAGGCAAGAATCCTTCGGTGGGTTGCCATACCCTCCTCCAGAGGATCTTCCCAACCCAGGAATTGAACCCAGGTCCCCCACACTGCAGGCAAATTCTTTCCCATCTGAATCACCAGGGAAGCCCAGCAAGCAATACTGAGCTGTGAGCACAGATGTGTCTTTCTTTTCTTTGTTTTTGAGGAAATAATAGCCAGATATCTGGCCAATTTGGTGAAAAACACGACCTACAGATCCAGGAAGCTCATCAAACTGTCGGAAAGATAAATGTAAAAACAAGCACACAGAAGCACGCTTTAGTTAAACTGCTGAAAATAAAGAAAACGAGAAACTCTTCAACTCGGCTGGAGAAAAAGGATGAGTGCCCAGGATCACACATTCATCCCTCATAAAGTACAATGAAGAGCAGAAGATGAAGGAAAGGCATCTTTAAAATGATGGGAAAAAAAGCCTCCCAAACACCATCAACCCCAGTCATCCCACATGAAGCAAAAATATCTTTCAAAAGAATCTTGTAAAAAGACATTATCACGTCATTGAAAGCTGATAGTATTTACAACCAACAGATTTGCACTATAAAAAGCGCTAAAAGACATTCTTCGGAGTGAAAGGACATGACCCTCGGTGGAAACTAACATCTACAGGAAAGAATGAAGAGCCAGAGGCCTGTGAAATGTTTTATTTTTTTCTCCTAATTTAGTTAGACGAAAGCTCAGTGTTTAAAAAGCAGGTCTGCTGCTTCAGAATTAGTATGGAGTTAATAGATCCCTATGGAGGTTGAATCCGTATCTTTGGCTTCACTAGTTCCAGGAAGCTGAATGTCTGCTTCCAGATAAAGCAAGAAAGAAAAAGAGAAAACCACACAACACAATGTTGAAAATAATAATGCTTGATTACAAAGAGAACCGAAGTACTGGGAGTTGGTGAATTTTCAGAATAGTTTGCCCACAGTGAGTTTTTAAGACCTCTTACTGCTAGGCAGAAACTAGGCTGTGCTGAGGAATTGCTGCGTCCGTTTAAGAGACAGTGTCTTCTACCTGCATTACGTTAGCTTGTTCCTCCACCTGTTGATTTGATCGCCTCAAGAGTCCTTGCTTCAGTAGCGACAAGGGACAGGACGTCGAGTGGAGAATCTGGCCCATTTTTACAAACCCTGCTTTGTCTGCAACATAAACTGAGTAATCTTTCATGTTGCTGCACAAGGGCATTTGGGATAATTTCTCCTTGCAAGAGGCTCACAGGGAGACAGTAAAGGTGAGTAGTTACTTGGCTCGGGGTCTCTGTGTATACTGATAAAGAAAGATGCTTCCTTTTGAGATGAAGAACTAACTCCCGTCTTCACTCCCTCCTTCCTCACTCTCCACCGCCTCCTTCATCTCCTCCTCCTCCCGCCTCTTTTTTCTTTCTTTCCCTCTCCTCATCCTCCTTCTTTCTTTTCTTCCGTCTCTTTCTCATTGGATACTGACTGTGCATTGTTTTTCTGTGATAGAGAACGATTTTCTATGTTTAGTTATGAGTTCTCTATGTTGGGTGAATTACATTCTTTAAAAAAGAAAGCATGTTGAATTACATTCATTTGGAAAAAAGAAATTTTTTTTTATTGATTAGGATAAATATAGTACTGTCAGTGAGGACATCTAGTTTTCATTCTTTTCCTATTTATTTTCTTTGCCACTTGACAGAAAGACACAGGTTTGTTTTACTGTCTTTATAAGTTTGAAGGTATCTCTCTCTCTCTCTCTCTCTCTCTCACACACACACACACACACACACACACCTCTCCCCATCTTCTGATGACATATATACTTACCCAGGTTTCCTCTTTGAGGTTCCATGGGATGTTCTCTCAAAAACTGTTGAAGCTCTGCTCATCAATTAAAACAATCTGAAAAAGTGTGTTTCACATGCCAGCTTATAGTAATTTTGTAACATTAGAAAATAATTTTAAAAGAGCAGGGCTAAGCAAAAATTTTTGCCTTACTTATGCTTGAAAATAACTAGACTATTCTTGACATTTTTATTGATAGAATTACTGGGTTTTTCTCATATCTTCTACATGTGATTCAAAAGCTACCTTTCTGAACTCTGCGTCTTTAAATGAAACACCCATTGACCCCAGCACGGGGGAGCTCGTTACAGGTGCAGCATGTCGGGCCCTATCCCAGACCTACTGAAGCAGGATGTGCATTTGCAAAGGACCCCTTTAAAAGGAAGTGCCAGGGTTTCAGATTGTCTATGGGTGGATGTTTACTAGAAGAGTTTCATGGGATAAAATAGTGTCAAGTACTTTGAGGCAATCTCTTGCAATCACCCGATCTGAAGAGCCAACTCACTGGAAAAGACCCTGATGCTGGGAAAGGTTGAAGGCAAAAGGAGAAGGGGGCAGCAGAGGATGAGATGGTTTGCTAGCGTCACTGACTCAGTGGATAGAAGTCTGAGCAGACTCCGGAAGATAGTGAAGGACAGGGGAGCCTAGCGTGCTGCATTCCACGCAGTTGCAGAGTTGGCCATGACTTATCGACTAAACAACAACAATGATAATGTGCAATCCATCCTCAAAACAGAAGTTAACATGGATCTTTAATGATTATTTTTGATACTCTTCTGGAGCTTGTTTTATATGCAGTGTGCTGTGCAAAAAATTGCTTTGTACTGCATTTTAAAACAATGAGTAAAAGTGTATTATAATTCATCTAAGACAACTCAGGAGTTATTTTGGGGTTAGATTGTTTCAAATCTTAGCTGAGCATCTAAGTACTTAATTATTTAATATCTAGTTACTTATCATTCCACACCGCTTTGTACTTACTAAGATATAAACTAGCTTTCATGATTTAGAAACTGTGAACTTGTTTTCCACCTTACAGGCCTCTTACAGTATGTGTACATCTGTGTTATACCTCCTCCGTCATCTAGACACAGAGAGAAGGAGAAGGAGCTTTGCAGTGAAGTAAATACCCACGAAGTGCCATTATCTCGCTGGGCATCACACTGAAGACCAGGGGCGATCAACCTCTACATTAACTTTGCCTCCTTCTTTCTGGGTTTCTTAAGCCATTATTTACAAGCTGTCACAGTTTATGGCTGAGCTGTTTTGTATAAAGTATGCAGTGAAAGCATATTCTATCCATTGGTTCCTTGGCTCTTCACAGTTGCCACTCATCTCCTGAAGAAGTCCTTTTTGCTGCATGAAGCAGGGATTAAAATATCAGTTTTCAGTCCTGACTCTAAAGCAGAGGCAAAGAGAATGGGCCTCAAAGTCAGGGAGGCCTGGGTCTAAGTCGAGCTGTGCCCTTGACTGGTTGCTTACCCACAGTCAAGTCATCCCCTGTCTCTGGGCCACAATCTCTTTCACTTAAAAATGTGGATAATAATAGCACAACCTCGGAGATCACTGTAGTGACACTAAATGAGTTAATACATGTGAACATCTATCGCTTTGAACATTTTTGATGGGCTTTGAGAGAAAGTTTCTTTCTGATGGAAATCTTTATAAGTACAGCTTTATCTATACTTAAGTTTCTTGTTGAAAGAACTGCCACTTCCAGTAAATGGCAGACTAGATGATTTGCTGTAACATTATGATATTATAAAAGCAAATACAATTTCATAGGGTTGTAAAAGCAAATATAATAACTAACATAATTAGCTATAACAGCTCTATAGCTTGCTATGTCTTACAGAGGATAACCCAATAAGCTGGGGGAAATCCATTTTTTAAAGCCTCAAAGAATTGAGAAGATAGTGAGAGATTACTGGACTGAAATCCAAGATGGAGCTGGAATAGAGACAGACTGGGCAGGAAGGGTCTCTTTGGATCTCATAGACAGGGGCTGATCGGGAAGCCGTGGCTGAGACTTGAACTCTGCTTCTGATGGTCTCCCAGAGCTGAGGAGACATGCTGGAATCCGCGGCGCACCACACTCTGATAAAGGAGCCCCCGCTTGGGGCTGGCACCCCCGCGGGGCTTCACACAGAAGTGAGGGTGACGTGAGCAACCTGCCCCTTTCACACCAGCGAGGTGGCCCAGAAAACCTCCGGCTTGCCTCTGGTCTAGCGTGTCCCAGACTGCTGCCTCCCACCCCCATNGATTTGAAACAGCTCAACTGGAATTCCATCACCTCCACTAGCTTTGTTTGTAGTGATGCTTTCTAAGGCCTACTTGACTTCACATTCCAAGATGTCTGGCTCTAGATTAGTAATCACATCATCGTGATTATCTGGGTCATGAAGATCTTTTTTGTACAGTTCTTCCGTGTATTCTTGCCACCTCTTCTTAATATCTTCTGCTTCTGTTAGGTCCAGACCATTTCTGTCCTTTATCAAGCCCATCTTTGCATGAAATGTTCCCTTGATATCTCTAATTTTCTTGAAGAGATCTCTAGTCTTTCCCATTCTGTTGTTTTCCCCTATTTTTTTGCATTGATCGCTAAGGATGATCAGCCCTCTGTCCTGGGTATTTTATCAAAGAATCAAAGAGTCTGAAAGCTCAGAAGGTACCAGAGAGAGTTCAGCTCATCTCGCTTGCTTGACTGAAGAGGAAACTGAGACCCAGAGAAGGGAAGGCACTCAGTCACCAGGACCCCAGTGAGGGGCCGTGGGGTGAGCCTCCACCTGCCTCTGCCTTCGGCTTCTGCTCGGTGTTCTGCAGGACTACACTGTGGCTTCTGTTCAGATGCCTGCCCCACTGGCATTTAAATCTCCATATCTGGTAAATGGGAAAGACCAGGGAGCAAATTGCAAGCTGTCTGCTGGGCTAGAGGAGAAAATTGCCCTAGGATGTTCCTGTGTCGGGAAGTGAAGGGCTGGAAATCTATATCTGAAGGTCCCCCCTCCTTCTGTGTTTATGATATCATCCAGGAAACATTTAAACAACATACATGGAACGAAATGTCTTGCCAGGTGGTAGCTGGTGATATACAGACAGCCCCTGACTCACAAAGAAAGACTACAGAGATCCCATACATACAAACAGCTGCTGCCATCCGCCTGGCCCCCACCACCTTGCAGCTGTCACTGGCTGTGTAAAAAAATTTAAAAAGAAAGAAAGGGGCTGGAGAAAAAACTTGGACCACTTGCAGATTCGGCACATTCAGAGGCAGAGGAAGGGAAGAAGTTGTGGAAACAGGAACCACATAATGGAATGGACTCTCAGGATACATTTTCAGCCATGGATGATCTGACAGCAGTCCTTGCTCCGTTTGCCCTGAAAAATCTCCTCCCAGGAAGGTCTTCTCCCATCCATGCTGCCAGAAATATTATCAATGTAGCATGTTGTCTTAAAACCTTTTTGGAAGAAAGGAAGGCAGAGAATAAATAATAATTAATTTACCACTAGATATCTCTTTCAAGAGTCAGTCTCCTTTATTACAGTTAATAATCAAGTATCTACTTCACGGGATTGTTGGGAAGATAAAGTCAATCAATGAACTAAAAGTCCTTAGCACTGTGCCTGATAAGTGATATAACACTAAATGTTTTTAAAGGATTATTTGTAACTCTCTTCTATTAATGTATGTAAAATAGATAGCCAATGGGAATCTGCTGTATGACTCAGAGAACTCAAACCAAGGCTCTGGAACAACCTAGAGGAAGTGGGATGGGGTTCAAAAGGGAGGGGAAATATGAAGACCTATGGATGATTCATGTTGGTGTTTGGCAGAAACCAACCCAACTCTATAAAGCAATTATCCTTCAATTAAAAAATAAATTAATAAATTAATAAAAAATAATTTAATAAAATAAAACAATAAATTAATAAAAGACTACTATTAATACCTCTCAGGAAATCCCTAGCAGTCCAGTGGTTAGAACTCGGTACTTTCACTGTGGAGGGTGGGGGTTCAGTTCCTAGTCTGGGAACTAAGATCTTGCAAGCCACATGGCGCAGACAAAAGAAAAAAATATAACTATAGTTATTCTAATTTTACAGATGCAACAATGGAGGTGTAGAGAACTTACTTTCCCTAGCCCATATAACTTTGAGGTGGAACCAGTATTCAAATCTGTCTCTAAATCCTATAATCTTAACTACTGTGCTATAAACAGCCATGTGCTTAGCACTGGTGGCACGTGGGGGTGAGGCAGCAGTGGAGGGATGTTAGAGCCTATCATTCATAGACTAGCAATAATTGAGTTAATTCTTGCTAATCTGTGAATTTCCTCCTGGACAACAAGCATGCTCACTTGCATTCAGGAAGCAGGAATTTTGACTGGTGAAGGGGGTCAAGTAGGTTATTTGGGGAAGAAAAGGGAAGACCTGGGCAAGGGACCACAGCTGGATACTGAGTAGAAATCCTGGAGACTGAAATGACAGAGAGATGGGAGAGATAGAAAAGCAGATTGGAGGGAGTCAAAGATGAACTCCAATCCACGTGACATTTCATCTAGGTCTGACCCAGGAAAGGGGAGGAAGACTTCTATCCCCTGTCTCCACCACCCCACCTCTCGCCCCACCCACAGCTCCAGATAACTTAGTACTTTTGGTAGATGAGAGAAAGGTTAAATAAACTCTTGTGGGCTGGTTGGAAACATAACCCTTCCACTCCTGTTTGTAAGGTATTTCTTTGGGGAAATGTGTGCTGAGTTCTAAACAAATGACTTGCAATTTAATACAATACGTGTACACTTTGGGTCTCCGAGGGCTGGGCGCTGTGCTGGGTGCTGAGAATACCAAAGGAAATGCTAGGCCAGGTCCCGGGCTTTGAGCAGCCGGGAACCTTGTCAGGGAGAGAACTGTAAGCTCCCAAGGGACAAGATGATGAATGTACCAGGAGAGATGTGTACAAAGTGCCTTGGAGCACAGAGCAAGTGAATAGTGAAACTGCTTTTAAATCAACTTTTAGAATCCAATCTCTGCAAGTTGGAAACTGCATGCAATGCATTAAATGTTATGGGAAGGACACTCTTACCCTTTCGTTCTGAATGAACTCTTTCAACACAACTATTGCCTGCTGTTTTCCTGCCAAGTGGTGGTATCAATACCTGTTGGGCTTGTTTGTTTTCCTAAGAGGTTAGAGAGAGGGGTGATTGCAAGGACTCTACTCAAACTGCTCTGATTTGAATCTGACTTCCATTTACCAGTGCTATGACCTTGACTTTACCTCTCTTAGACTCAGTTTCCTTATCTGTAAAATGGGGCGAACAAAAAAATACCCTAGTGTTCCTGGGAGGACTAAATACCTAGAAAGTCCATGTTCCAGAATGGAGTAAACCTTTCACTAAATCTGCCTATTGTTACCCAGATGACAGATAGGAACTTCTGGCTTCAAATAACTTCATGAAGTTGTTCAAGAACTGTGTTCCTGAAAGAGTTTTAAATGATACACAGATGAGCATATTAAATTTTTAATAGCATATGTTTATAGTCACATGATAGGGAGGAAATATATATATCAAATGCTACATTTTAAAGATATTCTTTAACGTACTCACAGAGAACAGACTTGTGATTGCAGTGAAGGGGAGGGAGAGGGGTAGACTGGAATTTGGGGAGGAATTTGGGGTTGGTTGGAGAAGGAAATGGCAACCCACTCCAGGATTCTTGCCTGGAAAATCCCATGGACAGAGGAGCAAAGAGTCGGACACGACTGAGCAACTAACATACTTTGGGATTGGTAGATGCAAGCTATTACATTTAGAATAAATAAACATCAAGGTCCTACAGTGTAGCACAGGGAACTATATTCAATCTCCTGGGATAAACCATAATGGAAAAGAATATTTTTAAAAGAATGCATGTATGAGTCACTTTGCCATAGAGCAGAGACTGGGACAACATTGTAAATCAACTGTACTTTGATAAAAAAATAAAAATAAAATTTTAAAAATTTAAGATTGTTTTCCTTAGAATGAATAAAAATTTTAGAAAGTATATTAAGTGAAAGGAAAACTATTTAGAAAGTAATAGTCAAATATTACTTCTTCTCTTCCAAAATAAAAGTAACAAGATGACTGTGATACTTAAGTAGAGACTAGAAACAGAGGTTTCCCTTAAAATTTTTCTTTTTCTCCCACCCCCACCCCGACCGACTGGGCATGGCTTGAATTAATTTAATTTTGTTAACTTTAAATAATACACATTAAAATGTCTAAATTTTAAAAGGAGGGATGAGGGTGGAAACGTGGCAGAAATGAGGACCTCTCTTCCTGTGTTTTCTCACTGTAATGAAATTCAACACTTTCATCTAAGACTCTGGGTGAAAACAGCATTTGCTAATGTCCCAACTAAAGAGAAAGCACATCTGAATAGTAGAAGGAATGCCTTCTGCATGCCCCCACTTTCTTGGCCCCGATTTCAATCCTGGTGGAAAAACTCCCTGAAGCCGACGACAGCTGAGTTCCTCACCCGGAATTCATGATCAGAATAGGACAATGACACCCTGAGGTTCTGGAGGCCCTGGAGCAGCCTGTGATGCACACAAAGGCCAGACAATGCCCTGCCACCTACCCATCTCCACCGGAGGAGCCGAGGGAGAGGAAGTCAGAGGGGATTCGAGTTAGGGGTGGGGGGCTTGGGGAAGAACCATAGAAAGGAGCAGAAGGACAGGCGGTGTCAGCTTGCACCCCGGATTTCCCCAGAGTCTCAGTAAGGCTTCTGGGGCACCCAGTCCCCTTTACCCCTTCTTTGTAAAAATCACCTCCAGGAAAGTCCCTCTGTCTAACACAGCAGTTGGCCTTTGAAGGCTGTGAATGGTCATGGCTAGCTGGGGTTTCCCTGGGGTCAGCATCTCCGTCTAGGTGCCTCATGACCCCGTGTGTCACCTCCATTCACAGCCTTGCAGAAAACAGGTGGAGCATCTCAAGGCACACACGACCAAGGGACAGTGTTTGCTAGAAGCCTAGCTCACGAATTTGAGCAAATCCGGGAGATGGTGAAGGACAGGGAAGCTGGTGTGCTGCAGTCCATGGGGTTGCAAAGAGTCAGACACAACTGAACAATGGAATGACAACAAACAGTTCATACCAGCCTGCATGTCCTCTCTCCTCTCTTTCTCCTCCCGTGGAGATGTCCTCAACTAACTGATCACAGTCACCTTCTTTCCACCAACCTGGTCACAGTCTTTACGTCTCCTCTCATGTAAAAGGGAAGCATAATCACAGGGCCCTCCCTGGGAGACAAAGGTACAGAGGAAAGAGTATTCACTGAGGCATGGGCAGGGGCTTTCAGATCAATCCCTCCATTTCAGCCACAAGAATAGGATTGTTAGGTAAAACGCAGAACACTCAGGTAAGTTGGAACGTCAAATAAGAAACAAATGTTTTTTTTAGTAATAAGAATATCCTGTGAAATATTTAGGATACACTAATACTAAAATTGGAGAAGGCAATGGCATCCCACTCCAGTACTCTTGCCTGGAAAATCCCATGGATGGAGGAGCCTGGTAGGCTGCAGTCCATGGGGTCGCTGAGTCAGACACGACTGAGCGACTTCACTTTCACTTTTCACTTTCATGCATTGGAGAAGGAAATGGCAACCCACTCCAGTGCTCTTGCCTGGAGAATCCCAGGAACAGGGGAGCCTGGTGGGCTGCCGTTTATGGGGTCGCACAGAGTCAGACACAACTGAAGCGACTTAGCAGCAGCAGCAATATATGAAAATAAGAGAATATCAAATTGGATAAAAGAATAAGACCTAAATATATTCAGCCAAAAAGAAATGCATTTTGAGTATAAAAACAAAACTAGGTTAAAAGGATGGAATTAATACAACATGCCAACACTAATTATAGAAAAACTGGAATACCTATACTAATACCAGACAAAATGAATTTTATAGCACAGAATATTACTAGGGATGCAAAAGGGTCATTTCTCAATGCTATATGAGCCAATTCAGCACAAACTTAATAACCATAGACATTTACAAAATTTTAACAGACTTTCAAAATAAGTGATAAAAAAGCATTTGAATTGCAAGAAGAAACAAAGTCCATAATTATAGATAGAGATTTCAACACTCATCTTACTCTGCTTCACAGAACATGTATACAGGAAATCAGAAATAATATAAAAGTTTTGATGAACACAATAACCAAATTGACCTAAGTGACATTTGTGGAACATTCTGTGTCATGACAAAGTAATGTTCAGTCTTTTCAATTGAACAAAGATGATATACTGAAATAAAACTCATTGTGGGCCAAAAAAATGTGCTGTGCTTAGTCACTCAGTTGCATCTGATTCATTACAACCCCATGCACTACAGCCTGCTAGCTCCTCTGTCCATGGGGATTCTCCAGGCAAGAATACTGGAGTGGGTTGCCATGCCCTCTTCCAGGGGATCTTCCCAACCCAGGGTTCAAACCCAGGTCTCCAGCATTGCAGGCCGATTCTTTACTGACTGAGCCACCAGGGAAGCCCTCAAAATAGTATTACCAAATTTGGAAGAATTCAAGTCGTATTAAGTATGTTTTGTGACCACAATGGAATCCAATTAGAAGTCAACTCTAGAAAGGTATCCACGTATTATTTTAAAATAATCTATGCAACAGAGAAGAGATCAGAAAGAAAATTAAGATCATTTTAACTGTATGAAAATCAAAACATCCAGTTCTATGGGATGCAGCTAAGAAAAAGAGGGATTTTTTTTGCATAAAATGCCTACATTATCAATGAAACAATTTGTCAAATAACATCTTCAGTTTTTATCTTAGAAACAAAAGAGCAAGCTACACAGAAAAATGGAAATAATAATAATACCTATAACAGAAAAAGAGGAAATTCATACAATAAAAATGTTGGTCTTTGCTAACACATGTGAATGGCAAATAAACAAATCACATTGATATAGTATGATATATCAAAGGATGGGAAAACTAAAAATTAAAAAACAAATAAAATGACAACCTCTATCAAGTGTTGGCAAAAATGTGGAATCACTAGAACTCAAAATCCAAAATGGTACAATCATTTTTAAAAGAAGGTCCAAGCATGTACACTTACTAGCAGTTCTTTCCTACTTATTTATCCAAGTGTAGTAAACTCATATGTCTACAAAAACACATGAACATAAATGTTCATAGCAGCTTGCAGCTTCATTTAGAAGAGAGAAAAAAGCCAGTCTCAATCCAAAATTCAAATGTGTCCATCAATAAGTAAATGGATAAAGTAATCTTGATATATCTATATAATGATATAGTAGCAACAATAAAAAGCAATGAATTATTTATATAGGCAACACCATAGAGGGATTTCAAAATAATTATGCTGAGTGAAAGAAGCCAGTTAATAAGAGTACATATTGTATGGTTCTATTAAAATAAAATTCTAGAAGATGCAAATGTATATTGACAGAAAACAGATTAGTAGCAACCTGAAATGCGAGTCAAATGAAGCAGGAGTTAGAAGGGAGAAAATAAAGGGGCAGAAGAAAAAAATTTTAAATGATGTTTGTTTTTATGATTGTGATTGTAATGAGAGTTTCACAGGTATTTGTTAAAACTTCTCAAAATATGCTATTTAAATATGAACAGCTGACTGTAAACCAACTATATGCTAATACATCTGTTGAAATTTGAAAAGCATCAATCAATCACACAACTTAACAGTCTTTATACATTTATATCTATAAAAGCCACAAAATGTAATGGAGTGGGGACTACAACACAGGATGGGTATTGTGGTAGCATCAGGGAGAAATGTATCTTTTTGAAATTGTATGTATTCCCCATCATGTTTAGGTAGTATAATATAATCAAATGTACAATATCATAGAATTCGAGACACCAGAATTGTAGTCACTTGCTCTCAAATAACTAATTAAGTAAATCTGGGCATTTCACTCCTCCTCTCTGTAGATCTGTAACATACAGAGCCTTGAAAGTTTCTCCCTATTCTCCAATTCCATATCTAAACATAGACAAGGAATTGAATTTCTAGTTGAGCCATAACCCTCGGCTTATGTGTAACCATGTAAATAAATGCCCACAAACTAGAAATAATAATAATACACTTCAAAAGTGCTATGTTTTCCAAGGCCTCAAAATATTCAAAGTGAGATTAATAAACAAAAAGATTTAAGATGATGGTCTATTTCCAGTAAAGCAACACTTCCTGTTAATCTTCATATTTCTCTACCTTCTCTCAAATAACTTTACTTATTTATGTAAGGGTATTTACTTCTATTGATATACTAAAATAACTTTTTATTTTAAATGTTAGTTATGGGATTAGATTCCAAGATAAAAAAAATTGCAATAATTGGAACTCGAGTCACAAACTGTTTCTATGAACTTTTACTACCTGAGCATCTCATGATCAAAACACAGAAGAAGAAATATTATATGACATCCCTTATATGTGGAATTGAAAAAGAAATGATACAAATGAATTTAGTTACAAAACAGGAACAGACTCATAGTCCTAGCAAATGAACTCATGGTTGACGGGGGAGAAGGGGTAGTTAGGGAGTTTGGAATGGGCATGTACACACTGCTATATTTAAAATGGATAACCAACAAGGACCTACTGTATACAACAGAGAGCTCGGCTCAATGTTACGTTGCAGCCTGGATGGGAGGGAAGTTTGAGGGAGAATGGATACATGTATATGAATGGCTGAGACCCTTCACTGTTCACCTGAAACTATCATGACATTGTTAATTGGCTATATCCTACTACAAAATAAAAAGCTAGAAAATAAATAAACAAATGATTTTGAAATAACAATAAAAATTCCATAGTTACAAATATTTAAAAGCTGAGTGACAATTAAGACTTTTCAAAATTTTGAAAATTGTACAAACCCTACAGTTAATCAAATGTATAATGAGGAAACTGAATGAATGACCACTAAGTTACATAATATGTAGCTTTATGACACCTTATACAACACTCAAATTTTCTTAGATAGAAATCAATTCTACCTTTTCACACAAGTTTCTCTTAAAAATACTAATATTTTATAAATTATAGCTAGAAAAAAGTTTATAGATTTTGATTCTTCGCCTTCACCTTCCTATCACCATTATGTACAAAAGAAAAATTGATTCTGACCTTGAAGTCAGAGTGTTAAAAATAAATCTCTGCTGCATTGATGTCTCTTTTCTCTGTTTCTGAAATAACTTTTTAAACTCACTCAGGGGATTACTCTAATGATCCACTAGCTTTTTATAAGTACTGAAAAGAAGTAAAAGTGATGTTTGTGCAGAGAAGTGTTTATCAGTTCCTAACACATGTCAAGGAAAAATGTGTGCGTGTCTAAATGATGCTGAGCCTCCCCACAAAGATATTGTATGTGATCTCTATCAGTCAAGATGATACCTACTATTGAGAGAACTTACCCCAAGACATAAGCACTTCATAATGCTAGAAATATTCATTTAAAATATTTACCTAAAAGCAAACATTATTTTCATTTGACTGGGTATAAAAATGATGTGACAAATCAAGCCTAGTGATATAAAAATAAATTCCATTTTCATTGCTCTAATTATAACACTTAAGTCTTGATGTTAATTTAAATTCACAGTCTCACAAATATCTACATGATTATCACTGAAACACATATTTGTGAGATCTGTCAGTTTTTAAGTTTCCTAAATTTCAGTTCCATAAAAATATTTTTATCGTAGAAAATAGAAAAATTAAAAAAAAATTGCAAGAGAACAAAATATAAAACTCATCATTGTAATACATCAGTGACAGGCAAATCCTACCTAAGAAGTCAAATGAACTTACAAAGAGAATAGAAACTGTCACAAAAACATAATTGTAGAAATGTCAGCTCTGAAACAACTGTAACTTCAAAAAACAAATTTATTGAAATTTGCTGTTTGTTGCTTAGTCACTAAGTTGTGGCTGACACTTTTGCGACCCCATGTACTGTTGTCTGCCAGGCTCCTCTCCCCATGGGATTTCGCAGGCAAGAGTATCGGAGTTGCTATTTCCTTCTCCAGAGGATCTTCCCATCCCAGGGATCAAATCTATGTTTCTTGCTTGGCAGGTGGATTCTTTACCACTAAGCCACCTGGGAAGCCCTTGTTGAAATTTGAGGCTCTCATTAGTAATGACAGAGTAAGACAAGCAGAATGGCTTTCTTGCAGAAAACAAATAAAAAACTGGACATTTTACCAAATGTAAGCAATGGCAAGTTAACAGAAGTTTTCAGAATATAATAGTGAGTACAGGTTCAAAGCGGGTGGATGGGTATATGAAGTGAACTTCATTTTTATAAATGTTAGCCTGGAGTCAGGCACAGTCATTTAGTGAATGAGGTGCCAAGGTACGGGAAAAACTATACGATTTCCACCCTGGAGAGCCAAAACAACTGAAGATGGTGAAAATGTTGAAGAATAGTGTGAGGGAATCCAGAATGGGACTTTCTACCCACATTTCTGCCTAACCCATAACATAGGCATTCACAGAAAAGAATAAAACAACGTAATTAAAGGAAAAGATCTGAACCGAGGCCAGAGCTGCCACTCAAAAACAAAAGCTTTCGATTTGAGTCCAATTAACATAAAAAACTTTAAAAAAGTAAAAAGCACCACTAATGATAAAGAACTGAAAGTCACTCAGTCGTGTCTGACTCTTTGTGACCCCATGGACTATACAGTCCATGGAAATCTCTAGGCCAGAATACTGGAGTGGGTAGCCTTTCCCTTCTCTAGGGGATCTTCCCAACCCAAGGATTGAACCANACACACACACACACACACACACACCTCTCCCCATCTTCTGATGACATATATACTTACCCAGGTTTCCTCTTTGAGGTTCCATGGGATGTTCTCTCAAAAACTGTTGAAGCTCTGCTCATCAATTAAAACAATCTGAAAAAGTGTGTTTCACATGCCAGCTTATAGTAATTTTGTAACATTAGAAAATAATTTTAAAAGAGCAGGGCTAAGCAAAAATTTTTGCCTTACTTATGCTTGAAAATAACTAGACTATTCTTGACATTTTTATTGATAGAATTACTGGGTTTTTCTCATATCTTCTACATGTGATTCAAAAGCTACCTTTCTGAACTCTGCGTCTTTAAATGAAACACCCATTGACCCCAGCACGGGGGAGCTCGTTACAGGTGCAGCATGTCGGGCCCTATCCCAGACCTACTGAAGCAGGATGTGCATTTGCAAAGGACCCCTTTAAAAGGAAGTGCCAGGGTTTCAGATTGTCTATGGGTGGATGTTTACTAGAAGAGTTTCATGGGATAAAATAGTGTCAAGTACTTTGGGGCAATCTCTTGCAATCACCCGATCTGAAGAGCCAACTCACTGGAAAAGACCCTGATGCTGGGAAAGGTTGAAGGCAAAAGGAGAAGGGGGCAGCAGAGGATGAGATGGTTTGCTAGCGTCACTGACTCAGTGGATAGAAGTCTGAGCAGACTCCGGAAGATAGTGAAGGACAGGGGAGCCTAGCGTGCTGCATTCCACGCGGTTGCAGAGTTGGCCATGACTTATCGACTAAACAACAATGATAATGTGCAATCCATCCTCAAAACAGAAGTTAACATGGATCTTTAATGATTATTTTTGATACTCTTCTGGAGCTTGTTTTATATGCAGTGTGCTGTGCAAAAAATTGCTTTGTACTGCATTTTAAAACAATGAGTAAAAGTGTATTATAATTCATCTAAGACAACTCAGGAGTTATTTTGGGGTTAGATTGTTTCAAATCTTAGCTGAGCATCTAAGTACTTAATTATTTAATATCTAGTTACTTATCATTCCACACCGCTTTGTACTTACTAAGATATAAACTAGCTTTCATGATTTAGAAACTGTGAACTTGTTTTCCACCTTACAGGCCTCTTACAGTATGTGTACATCTGTGTTATACCTCCTCCGTCATCTAGACACAGAGAGAAGGAAAAGGAGCTTTGCAGTGAAGTAAATACCCACGAAGTGCCATTATCTCGCTGGGCATCACACTGAAGACCAGGGGCGATCAACCTCTACATTAACTTTGCCTCCTTCTTTCTGGGTTTCTTAAGCCATTATTTACAAGCTGTCACAGTTTATGGCTGAGCTGTTTTGTATAAAGTATGCAGTGAAAGCATATTCTATCCATTGGTTCCTTGGCTCTTCACAGTTGCCACTCATCTCCTGAAGAAGTCCTTTTTGCTGCATGAAGCAGGGATTAAAATATCAGTTTTCAGTCCTGACTCTAAAGCAGAGGCAAAGAGAATGGGCCTCAAAGTCAGGGAGGCCTGGGTCTAAGTCGAGCTGTGCCCTTGACTGGTTGCTTATCCACAGTCAAGTCATCCCCTGTCTCTGGGCCACAATCTCTTTCACTTAAAAATGTGGATAATAATAGCACAACCTCGGAGATCACTGTAGTGACACTAAATGAGTTAATACATGTGAACATCTATCGCTTTGAACATTTTTGATGGGCTTTGAGAGAAAGTTTCTTTCTGATGGAAATCTTTATAAGTACAGCTTTATCTATACTTAAGTTTCTTGTTGAAAGAACTGCCACTTCCAGTAAATGGCAGACTAGATGATTTGCTGTAACATTATGATATTATAAAAGCAAATACAATTTCATAGGGTTGTAAAAGCAAATATAATAACTAACATAATTAGCTATAACAGCTCTATAGCTTGCTATGTCTTACAGAGGATAACCCAATAAGCTGGGGGAAATCCATTTTTTAAAGCCTCAAAGAATTGAGAAGATAGTGAGAGATTACTGGACTGAAATCCAAGATGGAGCTGGAATAGAGACAGACTGGGCAGGAAGGGTCTCTTTGGATCTCATAGACAGCGGCTGATCGGGAAGCCGTGGCTGAGACTTGAACTCTGCTTCTGATGGTCTCCCAGAGCCGAGGAGACATGCTGGAATCCGCGGCGCACCACACTCTGATAAAGGAGCCCCCGCTTGGGGCTGGCACCCCCGCGGGGCTTCACACAGAAGTGAGGGTGACGTGAGCAACCTGCCCCTTTCACACCAGCGAGGTGGCCCAGAAAACCTCCGGCTTGCCTCTGGTCTAGCGTGTCCCAGACTGCTGCCTCCCACCCCCATCCAGGGAGTTATAGAAGCGAATAAAGTTCTTCCCTAAAGGAAGACAGTGTCATCCGAGGCCTCAAAAGGTCTCCTCCAGCACTTAAACACACACACACTATGCCTGCTGTGCCCAGCACACAGTCACAGATAAGCCGACCCCACAGACAATACCACCACGAGTGAGCAGAAACAGACAGGAGACACCAAGAGTGGAGCCGCGGTGACTCCAGAGTTACCAGATGTGGGCCAGCATAATCGTCTTTACTGTCTTTTAAGAGACGAAACCAAGCTCAAAAATGGGCAGGAATTAGCAACCACAAAAAGTGAAAAAAATTTTTAGGAATTCAGAAGGAAACAAAATATAATAACTCAATGAGCTCGCTGGGTAAATTTAGGATAAATTAGAGCTGAAGAGAGAATTAGTGAACTAGGAGGCAGTTGAGCAGTAATCCAAAAACTATCACGAGCAAACTGTGGGTGAAAACCACGGGCGTGAAAGTCCTGTGTCTCTTGCCTTCACTTATGTGTTTTTATCCTTACTTTGCTTTCAGTCTGGCTGGGCCTTGCATCAGGGGAATGAGACACTTACCCTGGGTACAAAGTTTAAGCAGGTGCCAGTCTCCTAGTTTTCAGGATAAACGATAGCTCTGGGCTGGGCTGGGGGTACCCGGATCCCGCTCCCAAGCAATGCCCCGGAAGCAGGCGTTTCCAGTATTCAGGCAACAACATGGTTAATTCCCACTTAGTTCAGAATTTTATAAACTAACCTTGACTAAATTTTAAGTGATACAACAGCATAAAAAAATTCAAAGGATTCAAGAAAAGAAAATAAACAATTTTACCTCTCTGAATACCAACGATTTGGTCCTTCTTAAAAGATTAACAGTATTAACATAGGAGAAGTTTGATCCTCTTTCCAACGGGTAACTGTGGTAAAGTTTTAGTCAAAGGAAGTACGCTCTATGTTTCCATGCATTTCCACAGCTTGTTTGAGATTTGTATTTTCTTCAGCAGAAGTGAGCACTTGAGAATTACCCACTGAGGGGCCGCTGTGATAGAGAGGGGTTTTTTTCCTCAATAACCACCCACATAAAACCACTTATGCAAAATGCCATTTCTGACGCCTGTGCACAAAGCAGGCAGCATGCTTGGCAGAAAGCCCTGGGCTCAGCGTCTCTGCCCAACGGGGCCAGGGTTGCACCCACACCGAGGCTGCTCAGGGGCAGTAGGTGACGCTTCTTCCCAGGGAGCCTAAAGCCACCGAGGTGAGTGACATAAGCCAACTTCCAGGGAGGCCCCCTGGGAAGAGGAGCCCGAGGCAGGCTCCTGGAGCAGCCACGAGGGACCAGGCATCCCCACTCCTTGCTGTCCTAGTCCTCTGTGGGCCAAGTGTGATCTCACACATGTATGTGCACATTCTCTCCTTAAAACGAAATCTGAATTAAAGTCCTTGCTCATTTGGATCATTCTGGAAAGAGAGCTCTGATGGCCATGAGCATGTTGCCTCGGAGTTTTAGAATCCCTAAAACTCCTGAGCAAAGCTTGTAATAGATACTATTATTAACACTCAGTGACCATTTGGCAGGTGTTATGAGGGCCCTCGCTGAGCTGGGTGCTGAGTGCATGCAGATCATGGCCAACGGCAAAAGGGTGGAACGGAATGAACCACCACTACACACGCCAGTGTGAGTGAGTCTCTTGGACGTCATTTTGAAACAAATAAGCCAAAATCCAAAGAATCCATGCCTTGCATTCTCTCTAGAAGCTGGTGAGCCGGCCCGTAATGTCTGGAGGTAGGATGACAGGAAGGCGTGGTGACTGGTCGTCTCTGGTCCCAAGTCTGGGGCTGGTGACGGGGTTGAGGGGGCCCTAGGGATTCACCTTTTGGTAGTTGACCGGGCTGTCGCCTTTGAGCCAGCCATCTCTCTGTATGCACCTTAGACGTCAGCAGAAGCTCCTTGTGAAGCAGTGGAGGGTGCTGAAGCAGCCACGTGACCTGGTAGAGGCGGAAGAGCTTCTCGCTGCAGAGCAGACTCGACGGCCGGAAACAGCATGAGGCTCCAGCATGTGCGCTGGTGACGGGCCCGGGTGGCGACAGCTGGCAGGGGGAGGGCACAGAGGTCGGAGCGTCCTCGGGAGGAGAGACGCCAGGGCCTGGTGAGGGCCTGTGCGTGGGCAGGAAGGGGGCCACGTCCCTCAGGAGGAGTGCGTGGGTGGGATTGGTGTATTTCTCCATCGTTTCACACCCAGCGTCTGCAGACTCAAACCGTATGACCCAACACATGGTGGAGACGCCAGCGGGAACCCTTGACCACTTTGCTCAGCATTTTCTTCCTACGTGTTTTCAGATCAGCCCTGGGTCGCCAGGTTCAGCGTAGGAGCCAACCCACTGAGGGTGGGTCAGTGCTTGGTCGTGGTGACAGAGGCTCGGGGCTGCCAGGATGCAGGCTCGAGTCCCTGACCCATGGCCCGGCGATGACCGTGGAACAAGCGGGGGCCTCAACCTACGCGTTTCCAAGTCTACAGCTCCCTTTCCAAGCTGTGAGAGCCAGAGAGTCGCAGGCTCACTCCCACACCGCGAAGCCCAGCGGCAGCTGATTCCCCAGCACTTGAGATCACGGGGCCACAGAAACAAGTCCTGGCTGAGTCTGGGCACCAGCCGGGGGGGTCTCCCCTATGAGGGGCTCCCAGGGTTTGCATTGTTGCCCGGGGGAAATAGGAGGCTGGCACCAAGCCTCTGGGACAATCAAAGGTACTTTCCAGCTGGCGAAGCTCAGACTCAGCCTCTGCACGTTTGTTTCTGTTTCTTTTCCTGCACACATTCCTGTGGAATCTAGCAAGATGGTCTATTGAAATGATTTTATGAATCTGCTAATTCTTGTTACCATGATATGATATTTAGACAAGGGCAATTATTTTCTTTCTGTCTTGTCTAATTAACCCCAATTCGTCCCCGAATAGTTGGAAACACAGAAGGATCCCGGGGTCAAGTGTTTAGAGCTGGGCTTTCAGGAAAACCTTCCGTGCAGAAGGCGACGTTCCATGTCTGACTGTGACCACGCACCCCTGTGGCTACTTAGCCCTTGACCTGTAGCCAAGCAGCTGTCTCCTGGCTTTCATTTCCTTCATCTTAATTAAAGACCCACATACCCACGGTGACCCTGCAGGTGTAGACACACCACGGCCGNACAGGCTCACTCCCACACTGCGAAGCCCAGCGGCAGCTGATTTCCCAGCACTTGAGATTACGGGGCCACGGAAACAAGTCCAGCCGGGGGGGTCTCCCCTATGAGGGGCTCCCAGGGTTTGCATTGTTGCCCGGGGGAAATAGGAGGTTGGCACCAAGCCTCTGGGACAATCAAAGGTACTTTCCAGCTGGCGAAGCTCAGACTCAGCCTCTGCACGTTTGTTTCTGTTTCTTTTCCTGCACACATTCCTGTGGAATCTAGCAAGATGGTCTATTGAAATGATTTTATGAATCTGCTAATTCTTGTTACCATGATATGATATTTAGACAAGGGCAATTATTTTCTTTCTGTCTTGTCTAATTAACCCCAATTCGTCCCCGAATAGTTGGAAACACAGAAGGATCCCGGGGTCAAGTGTTTAGAGCTGGGCTTTCAGGAAAACCTTCCGTGCAGAAGGCGACGTTCCATGTCTGACTGTGACCACGCACCCCTGTGGCTACTTAGCCCTTGACCTGTAGCCAAGCAGCTGTCTCCTGGCTTTCATTTCCTTCATCTTAATTAAAGACCCACATACAGCAGCCACGGTGACCCTGCAGGTGTAGACACACCACGGCCGGTGTGTCTCCTCCTCGTTGTGATGGAGCTCCTTAACAGGGAAAAGATGTATTTTATTTTCCTGCAAAACCACGCCTAAGACACATGCAGTGACCAATATTCTCATGAAGGAAGCCTGTCTGTCACAGCAGAAGCAAGAGACTGGCTTAGGATCTGGGGATTTAGTGGATTTCTTTTTCTCAGCTGATGGTTGTAGGAGTTACAGGAGCTCAGGTTTTCACTGACTGAGCACAGATTTACTGAGAGCCGCTTACAGGTCCGTAATCTGGGCTCTGGAGGTGTAGCTGGGGACGAGAAACTCACAGATAAGAGGATCACCTGCCGATGCTAAGTGGTGGGCCGTGCTCCGGGGAAAGTAAACCCAAGCTAAGGGGAGAGGGAGCCTAGGCTGGCCAGGGCAGGTCTTGGTGATGAGATGATGAACAGAACATTCGGAGGCTGAGGTGAAGGGGAGAGATCTCAGGGCGGTCGAAGAGCCACAGGGGCCGGTGGAGCAGGAGGAGGGAGAGGAGGGTGGGCAGGTCAGGGGAGGTGTGGAGGGGTGACACTCCAAGGGTCTGTGGAAGCCTGTGCTTGAACCTGGAGGCCGTTGGAGGATTCTGAGCAGGAGAGAGAGCTCTCTCCTTCCGAGACGGGGACACAGGCTGACCGCCAGGGTGGCACCCTGGGGATGCCCCCAACAGTGTGCCGCATGGCGGGCTCTCAGCGAGGACCCTGGGGCCCTGACACATGGGCCAGAGGACTGTGCCCCGAGTTGCTTGGGTGATCGGGAGAGTTCCACACCTGGAGCCAGGGGGCCTCCTGCAGTCGGGGGAGCAGGGAATGGGCCTCGGTCTGGGTTTGGTGGGAGAGTAGACCCCTGACTTCAGTACAGGGTCAGGTTTTGTGCCGGAGGCTGCCTCCAAGCAGAATGCGAACCAGCGAGCCCTGACTCTGCCCTGGCGAGAGTGCGGACTCCCACAGACTCCA
Source organism: Neotragus pygmaeus (assembly GCA_006410875.1). Taxonomy (NCBI): domain Eukaryota; kingdom Metazoa; phylum Chordata; class Mammalia; order Artiodactyla; family Bovidae; genus Neotragus; species Neotragus pygmaeus. The sequence continues at coordinate 82,468 of SJYV01023799.1, forward strand.
GAGAGAGCAGGCAGGGGGCAGGGAGCAGGAAGCTCCCGCCAGGCCGGCCCCCAGGGCAGCAGCCCTGAAGTGCCTGAGCTGCCTGTCTCCACTGGGAACTGGAACGCAGGAAACAGTTCCTGGTTTTGCTTTCAGGTTTGATGGGTCTTGGGGAGGATTCCAGAGAGGGGACACAGAAGGGGTGAGGGGAGATGGTGTGAGGTGGGGGAGGCGGTNGGCCAAATTTGCCTGTTACTCCAGGTATTTCTTGATTTCCTGTTTTTGCATTCCAGTCCTCTATAATGAAAAGGGCATCTTTTGGGGGTGTTAGTTCTAAAAGGTCTTGTAGGTCTTCATAGAACTGTTCAACTTCAGCTTCTTTAGTGTTACTGGTTGGGGCATAGACTTGGACTACCATGATATTGAATGGTTTGCCTTGGAAACGAATAGAGATCATTCTGTCGTTTTTGAGACTGCATCCAAGTACTGCATTTTGGACTCTTGTTGACCATGATGGCTACTCCATTTCTTCTAAGGGATTCTTGCCCACAGTAGTAGATACAATGGTCATCTGAGTTAAATTCACCCATTGCAGTCCATTTTAGTTCACAGATTCCTAAAATGTTGACATTCACTCTTGCTATCTCATGTTTGACCACTTCCAATTTGCCTTGATACCAGGTGGCACTAGTGGTAAAGAACCCATCAGCCAGTGCAGGAGGCATAAGAGATGTGGGTTCAATCCCTGGGTCAGGACGATCGCCTGGAGAAGGACATGCAACCCATGCCAGTATTCTTGTCTGGAGAATCTCCATAAACAGAGGAGCCAGGTGAGCTACAGTCCCTGAGGTCACAGAGAGTCAGGTATGACGGAGACGACCTAGCATACCTCCATGCCCACGGTCACATTAAGTGTTCACATCCTTACAGAAAAGAGTCACTGACATTCACTGTTTATTACTCTACTGGATTTCCATCAATAACACACCTTCCCCTTTCCATCGGCTCTCCATGGCAGAGATGCCCACGTGGACCCCCTCTACAGTGGGTACATCATCTCCCATTACAGACGAGAGCGTGGGGGACCGGCGGCAGCAAGGACCTGCGAGGTCACAGAGGTGCCCAGGACCACATGCCAGGGCTGTCTCCCTGGGCGACTGTGGGCTCTCGAGTCGTGTTTCCCCTTGGGGACATGCATGTAGGGTGGGAGGACCTGTCTTGCGCTTCTGCCAGCAGCTGGTGGCCTCTGAGTGCCCTTCTCCAGCTCTTTCAAAGCCCCAGGCGGCACCGAATGCCACTGTGAGGAGAGAAGCGCTGGGGCACGTCCCTGTACTCTGCCCCGGCTCTGTCATCCTGATGGAGGGACTCTGGGCCCATCATCTCACGCCATCCATCTCCAGGTGAGCAGTGGCCCGACCAGCTGGAGCAGCCGCAGCCTGGTGGGGGAACCTGCGTCCACCGTGCCTGCCCAGCTCAGGGGAAATTTGCGGACTCTCCAGGCAAGAATACTGGAGCGGGTGGCCATTCCCTCCTCCAGGGGATCTGCCCAACCTGGGCATCAAACCTGTGTTTCCTGCGGCTCCTACATTCAGGGGGGTCCTTTACCGCTGAGCCATCTGAGAAGTCCGATACAAAATGAGTCGGTATTTACAAGCGATGCTTCCCAAAGGCAGCAAAAAGAACAATATCTACTATTTATTGAGCACTTACTGTTTACCAGAGGATGAGAAGATTGAATGGCATCATCCACTCAGTGGCCATAACCTTGAGAAAACTCCGGGAGATGGTGAAGGACAGGGAAGCCTGGAGTGCTGCAGTCCATGGGGTCGCAAAGAGTCAGACACGACTTAGCCACTGAACAACAACAGAAGTTTCCCAGCCCTTCAGGGACCACTTCACTCATTTCATCCTCACAGGAGTCCAGTGAGGTAGACGTTGTCATTATGCCCATTCTACAGAAGGGGAAACAAAGGCTCAGAGAGGTTAAGTAATTACCACCAAGTCACACAGTAAGCGTAGCTGAGTAGAACTGATATTCAGGTTCAGTCGTCTCTCTCTTAACAACAACAAATCTGTGTGATGACCCGTCCTTTGCATGCACTTAGTTTTAAGTGCTGTTCAGATCCTTAACACTTTAGATACAAAGATACACACTCTGTGTAGGTGCTTGGGGGTTTTCTTAGTTTTCTTGACAACAATTTCCATTTTCCCTCTCATGTCCCGTGTTGTACTGTTTCACACCACACACATCCTGAAATGCACACACATCTCCCTAGATGTCTTCCCAGGTGTGTGGCGCTGGGAGGACCTTGAGAAGCTCACCGAGACCCGGTTGGTCAGCCAGACCACACATCCAGGGCTGGCGGGGGGGGCTGGCGCGGGGAGCTGGCACGGGGGGCTGGCATGAGCCCGTGTGCAGACCCACGGGGGTTAGGTCCTACAGCAGCAGGTGGGCAGCACTCTCACCTGTAACTTCTCAGAAGGAGCAGCTTCTCTTTATCCTGAGCCTGCCACCCAGTCCTGCTAATTGCACACCCCCAGGAGCAAATGGATTGAAATCAGGATGCAAATGGCCAGGTAGGCGGGACTTTGTGTTGGTGGCTTCTGTTCTTGGCTGAATATATTCTAATTAGATTTAGCACATTTATAAAATAACCACCCTTATGGGTAAAATGTGAAGCCACCGTACATACAATTCACCACGCATCAGTGACATAACAAAACACATGGTAAATACATTATAATTATTGGTTAAGAGAGAGTGGAGACAGTTTTCTCTTTCTAAGTGTTCATTTCACTGTAAAAGGTTTAATAAATAATTATATTGCGGTTATGTAGTCCCCTTAATGGCTTATTCGATAGTAATAAAGTCATCAGCTGCTGGTCCAAACAAGACTTAAAAACACCTTGCAAATACTTGGTAATGTATTTTCTGTATAAACTAGTTATGAAATGTCAATATTCTGAAAATATCAATACACATTAGCAAAGCATTCACTTTCTGTTTTGAGATCTATCCCATTTTGTTTCAAAAAAAGCGTATTAAAGACACTTGTAATCAGATACACAACCTTTAAAACAAATGAGCTGAGAGTCGCTGTCGCTGGCATCCACTGGGGGCTCAAAATACTGTACATTTTCAGCCTTGTTTTGCTTTTGCCTGAATCAAAGCCAAAACGCTTTCAAAAAAACCCCCCAAAAACCTGTGTTCACCAAAACCAGAGTAAACTGCCAAGGCATAAATTGAATTCTAAAGATTAACTGCAGCTCTAGCTATTGTTAGCTTTTATTGTCTTTGTTTTGCTTAAAAAAAAAAAAATGCTTTATCGTCTGGAATGTGGATTGCCTGCATACTAACAAAATTTTACAAGTTTTGTCCACTTTACTGATATGACATTTTTCATATGCTTTCATAGATTTCTGTTAAGACATCTTGTTTTCTGTAGGATGCAAGCACCATTCCTTTTTTTTTTTTAATGAATATTGGCTTTTATTAAAATCACCAGAGTTCCAATTATACTGCGATCCATGTACTCTTCCCTCCCCTCGCCCAGGGTTGGGGGGCAGGGTGTCAAGAGCATGGAAGTAGAAGGAGCTTGTTCAGCCTTTCCTGGACAAGCAGAGATGCCCGCGGCCTCTCCCAGCCAGCAGTGCCCGGTCAAGCTGGTTTAGGCCCTGAATTCTTATTCAAGCTTCACTTGCAAGTTGGTAGATACAGTCTCTCAGATCAAGGATGCCAGTTTGCTCTTTATAACAACATATCAGCTCTTTCCCTGTACAGCTTTCCAAGCGAGCCACAGGTTTTGGCTACTTTGATAGAAAAAGACATCGCCTGGCTTGGGTTATTTTTATGAGTTTCTGGAGTCCTCATAGATTTCTAGCAAAACAACTGCTTTTTGTTTTGACCCTTACCCATCATCTAATTCAGCAATTTTCAAAATGTAGTACTCAGTCACCTGGGGAAACCTAAGACCTTTACAGAGGTCCCAAGGCCCTCACTGTGAAGATGCCACCGTGGTCTTGGCCTCCGCCCGTGTGGGTATTTGTGCTGATGGTGCAGAGTCCCAGGTGGCTGAACTGCTGGGGTCGGGTCCACGCCACGGCAGGTGTTCCCCTCGCTGGCCACTGTCACGGGGAGCTTCGTGGTCCACGCTCACGGGATATGACAATAGTAGGAATTAATAATGCCGGCCACACTTGGGAAATGCCTTGACGATGCTGTGAAAGTGATCATTTTAACTCTTGGCCCTTGAGCGTGTGTCTCCTCCACGCTCTGTGTGAGGGAATGGGAAGCATGATGCTGGTCTCCCGAAGACGTCATGGCCGTGACCGGGAAGCGCTAAACTAGCCACTCTTCCCCGTCACCAAGCGCTGTCTTTACGCCAAAGAACCCGACAGACAAGCCATGACATCAAGACTGGATGTCTGATGAAAGTGAAAGAATCGCCCGTCACTTCAAAGAAAGTAATTGACGCCCTTTATTGCTCATGGTCACATCTGACTTTTGAAATGGAAACTCAGATTTGTGAAAACTTGCCTCTGAGTCTAACAGCTTCCTAGTGCTCAAAGGCTGTTTGTTGTTGAAGGTGATGGTAATATTAATGAGAGATTTTGGAATATAGTTTAAAGAAATGTCTCAACTGCATGCCTGTACGGTTCGGTGTTTTCCAAACGGCCAGTGTGTGATGTCACAGAACCATGAATGGGTACAAGATTCATTCAAACACAGGAGAACCCAGTGGATTTAAATATGGAATACGAAAACATATTTGTTGACATGTTTTCAGAGTCCGTGCAATGAGCCTATAGGATACTAAAGGTCACATTTTGGTGCAGTGACAAAAAAGAATGTCCACAATTTGTTGAGAGTATTAAAACATTCTCCCCTTTTCCAAGTACAAATTGGCATGAGGTCCTTCAACCAAATCACACCCACAGACTGAGTATACTAAAGCAGGCATGAAAAGCTGCCTTCTTCTCCCAAGCCGGATTCAAAATAATGTGCCTTTTCCACGAAATGGCCTTTTATTCTCTTGAAAATATGGTTAGATTTTTCAAAAGAATAAGTTTAAAGGTTATGTTTATTTATTAAGGTTATGTATAGCTATTTTTAAATAAATGAACACTTTCTAAGCGTCCCCTTGCTGCTTCGCCGGGAGACGAGTATTTAGGGTGTGCCTCACCCAGACAGGTCTTCTGCATTTTCTGAGTGCTCTGTGCCCATTCTGTCTGCTCAGAAACCATCGTGACCTCCCAGACCTAAAGTGCTGCAAGCATGCTCTCCTTTCTCGAATCGAGGCTGGTGAAGGATTATATTAGTTGGGAACCAGCGTTGATTTCCTGCATTTGCAGGTCAGAAGAGAACGTTTAAAATGCACGGTGTTTCGATACGTCATAAGCACCAGAATCACGCAGCTCAATTTCAGCCTTGGGTGGGCCACCAAGAACAGCGGCTAGAGGGTCCCCATGGGATAAAGTTAAGACGAGGTCTAGCGAAGATCTTGATAATGTTCCATCCAAGTCAGGAGGCTGGGAGCTATAAGCAAGTAAAAAAGGAGACCCTCCGGGAAAAGGACTCTCTTTTCTGCTCTTTATCTGCACAGGTATCGGGTTCCTAGAATCAACCTGTGGTCCCTGGACTATCCCCTGATGCTGGCTCAGCAGACTAGTCATAAGACTGGGTCATAAGATAGGCTGTGTCACAGCCTGCTCTTGGTTTCATTTACAGAAAAGGGTACAAGCGCCTCCAGACATGGGCTCATTGAAACAATAAGATCCTTGAAACTCTCAGTTTTTAGCAAAACAAAACAATGTGTAACAACTAAAATCTCTTACAATTGAAGGCATAACTCTGTGAATTAAATTATTATTCCGTTGTGCATACAAGCATCCACATACATAGACCTGCATACCCATAAATAGACACTTGGAATCACACAGGTTGTTCAAGAGTATTGTGGAAGTGTGTAATTTTGCAAGACTTTACTTTGGTTGTAGCAAAACTTGAACTCAACACTGATTAGAAGAAAGAAAAAAAAAAAACAGTAACAAAGTGAGGCACTCTCTCAAGGACAGGAATACCTTCATTCTATTTGAATTCTATTCACCGTATGGGCCCCAGGTTCTGCACATGTTTTCAGAACATGTTTCTGATGGAACGCTCTTCAAATGAAAAAAAATGTTTTGGTGTTCCTGTGAAGTTCATAATTTTCAAATGTTAATAACGTCACTAATTTTAGCTCAAAAATTCTGTATACTCCATAGGATTTCCCATTTCACCAAAGCCTTCCCATGCATTCCAAGCTAATTCTCTGATGTTTAAGAGTGATTAAAAATGACAATAATTTTATCTTGACACAGCTAAAGCAAGCAAAGCTTAGACGTTACCAGAAGCATGCTGCCAATAGACCTCTAACCTTGCTGCTGCCGCTGCTCAGTCGCTTCAGTCGTGTCCGACTCTGTGCGACCCCAGAGATGGCAGCCCACCAGGCTCCTCCATCCCTGGGATTCTCCCGGCAAGAACACTGGAGGGGGTTGCCATTTCCTTCTCCAATGCATAAAAGTGAAAAGTGAAAGTGAAGTTGCTCAGTCGTGTCTGACTCTGTGTGACCCCATAGACGGCCGCCCACCAGGCTCCTCTGTCCTTGGGATTCTCCAGGCAAGAACACTGGAGCGGTTGCCAGTTCCTTCTCCAATGCACGAAAGTGAAAAGTGAAAGTGAAGTCGCTTCAGTTGTGTCCGAGTCTGTGCGATTCCATAGACGGCAGCCCACCAGGCTCCTCCGTCCACAGAATTCTCCAGGCAAGAACACTGGAGTGGGTTGCTATTTCCTTCTCCCCTCTCACCTGGGGGCATGTGAAATCTAAGGCTTTAGATCTGGTAGCTATGACTTTAATTAAGTAACAAACATTGAGAAAAGGTCTTGTTTTCCCAGACCCCGGGAGGACGGGCCATGTTGGACAGGAGACTCACAGAGCGGTCAGCGCGGGGCCTCTGCCCACAGACACAGGCCCGCTTGGATGTGCTCGTGGAGTGTGTGCTCGGTACGAAAGCACTGCTGGCTGCTGCAGTCCTTCCTTCAGGCATAGAGCCTGGCCGAAGGCGTGAAGATGCAGCCTCGTGCTGAAAGCAAGTGCGAGGTTGCGAGAGGTGGAGCTAATCAGGGCTGGCGGGCTTTTGTTCCCCGTGGGAAGGAAAGTGTTAGTCTCTTAGTCGTGACTCTTTACAACCCCCTGGACTGTAGCCCTCCGGGATCCTCTGTCCCTGGGATTCTCCAGGCAAGAACACTGGAGTGGTTGCCAGTTCCTCCCCCAGGGGATCTTCCTGACCCAGGATCGAACCCAGGTCTCCTGCGTAGGCAAGCAAATTCTTTGCCGTCTGAGCCACCAGGGAAAGCCCTACGACATTTTGTGTTTGTGTGTGTAATTCTGAGCACTTTCTCATTTAGACGAATGCTGCTCTTGAAAGGATATCTGAGAGTAAATGCATACACAGAGCTTATGTCCCACTTGGGACGAGAAACAGAAATTTAAATTCATTCAGTTCTGAGTAGTTTGGTGACAGCTCATTTCAAAATCCAATTTAGCCGGGTCTCATCTCTTGCCCAATGGGAACATTATGAAGAAGATCCAACATAGGCTTCATGGAGGATAACCTGCAAAATTGACTCAGTCTCTTTGCAGAGAAGGGAGCCCTCGGGCCCTGCTGCTGGGAACGCCCCTCGGTGCCCCACCACGGGGAGGAGTGCGGAGGCTCCTCAGAAAACCACACGCTGAGTGACCACACGACCCAGCAGCTCCACCTGGGTGTTTTCCTGAGGGAAATGAAAACACTAATTCAAAGCCCACATGTTCCTCAGTGTTTACAGCAGCAGCATCTCCAGTTGCCGAGATATGGAAGCCACCTAAGTGTCCATCCACAGATGAAAGAAGAGGATGTGGTGTATGTCCAATGGAGCACTCAGTGCAGTGCAGTTCAGCTCAGCTCAGTCGCTCAGTTGTGTTTGACTCCTTGCGACCCCATGAATCANTCCTCAGAAAACCACACGCTGAGTGACCACACGACCCAGCAGCTCCACCTGGGTGTTTTCCTGAGGGAAATGAAAACACTAATTCAAAGCCCACATGTTCCTCAGTGTTTACAGCAGCAGCATCTCCAGTTGCCGAGATATGGAAGCCACCTAAGTGTCCATCCACAGATGAAAGAAGAGGATGTGGTGTATGTCCAATGGAGCACTCAGTGCAGTGCAGTTCAGCTCAGCTCAGTCGCTCAGTTGTGTTTGACTCCTTGCGACCCCATGAATCACAGCACGCCAGGCCTCCCTGTCCATCACCAACACCTGGAGTTCACTCAGACTCTCATCCATCGAGTCCGCGATGCCATCCAGCCATCTCATCCTTGGTCGTCCCCTTCTCCTCCTGCCCCCAATTCCTCCCAGCATCAGAGTCTTTTCCAATGAGTCAACTCTTCTCATGAAGTGGCCAAAGTACTGGAGTTTCAGCTTTAGCATCATTCCTTCCAAAGAAATACCAGGGCTGATCTCCT